>DWPT01002950.1:0-15233 GCA_018251895.1 Agathymus mariae mariae | reverse complement strand
AGATAATAATACCAATAATAATATTAACGACTTAATAATAATATTGATAATATAATCTTTACGCAAAGCCCTACCAAAAATTGATATTTTGTTAAAGCACTCAGCTTGTGTTACATTTTAGTTGTCCGACATAATTGATTTTTTATAGATTTGTTGTGTTGTTAGTATCAAGGCCGAGCTAATACGACTATGGTCATATCATCTGCTTACAATCACTTGAACTACAGATAAGCGGTTTAAATACACATCGTAGATGTGCAACAATGCTATCATTTATTTTAATAAACTGATTAGTTAATGTTAATACAGAAGCTGTTTCAATTGTATTTATTATTAACTGGGGTTGCATCTCGACTCGTTCGGGATCAATAATTAATTATTATGCACACATGCTTGATTTATAAGCTATGTCCATCCGGAATAATAAGGCTTTAAACGGTAAAAGAAGTTTTCAAACTGATGCCGCGATTCCGAAGATTACCTTTTGCATATTTACAAAATTTCAAAATTCACACTGACTCATTATGATATCAGTATACTTAAATATAAATTTTAACATATGAATATCTGTATCTATGTTCGAAAATAATTATGATCTCTTTGCAGATTGACCAAACATGTTCCTTTTAAGGTTTAAGATGACACGTCCCATTTGGAGTTAAAATGAACCTGAGATGATACTCCTGAAAATTAAAATGTAAAGCCTCATTTTTGTAAATATTATTAGTCCCGAAACTCTCACATGGCAACACAAGGATTCTTGAGGAAAGGTAAGTTGTTCTGTGGTATACTTAAGGTGATGCGTTCCAAATATCTGTTCTTAAGTAACTCCCTAACGTACGTGCAGGAGTGCCCCTTCGCGTAATCCATTTTATTTCCCTCGTTTCTTATGTACTGGTTTATCATTAATAAAAATCACGGACGACTGAGGGATTCTCAAAATGACAGTGATGGAATAACTTCCTGTATGCAAATTGTAATATGACAATATTGATCGTACTCAAAAACTAACGGTGTAACCGCCAAGCACTGCTTTGATGGATTCGGACAAAAGATTATATGTAATTGTTTCTTATATTTAAAAATAACTTTGTACCATAATTCTTAAAAACACCATCATGTGAACGTTGTGTGAATAATTAAAGTGATGATTTTCCTATAAATTTAATTTTCCGATTAAAGTTATAATTTTCCTATCGAGAAAAGTTTCCGCAACTGTATTTCCTGCCTTGAGCAAGTTTAGAGAGTATAATCAACAAATATTTTTTATTGGAATTATTAAACATATATATAGAAAATCAATGTACTGCCCAAAGCACTTCTTTACTTTTGTACCAGCGGTCCGTTTTAACTTTGTTCGGGTTCACCAATCAATTAGTATATATGATTATATAATTGATATTTCCATCCGGAATAATGTACCTTTTTAATGATAAAATAATTTTGATACAGTTGTTGTGATTCGGGAGATTACATTCCACATATACAAAAACTTACGAAATTCGCACTCTCTCGCAATAATATTGGTATAGATAATTATAATATTGATTGAATACATTCTCAATCAGTTGTCTATGAAAGGCATTAGACAAATAGCAGAATTGCAAATAATTATATACATAAAACCATTTAGCAAAGAAATCGCTCCATCGCATCTAGCTTATGCCATGACAATGTCGCTAAAATTAAATTGGAATTGGAAGATAAGCGAATCTTCAATCAAGCGTTTGTTGGATTGAATCTTCGGGAGCGGTGACCTACTTCCGAGTAAACCTGGCGATTAATCTTTTAAAGACTATCATGAATTATTTAAAATCACTTCACAGTGCGTATTCTGACGAATTACCCTATTTTAGGAAATACGAGTCTCTAATAGTTACTAATTAACCAAACCAGTTTTTAATTTAAATAATGTTGATGGTGAAACGGTTTAGAATCAAGTACATTAGAACTGGTAAAAAGATGTGACTTTCAGTTTGATAGTTCTGTTCAATGAAAGAACGTGTTGGCGGTCTCTTCTCTGGTTGATCTGGTCCTTTTTTGACAAATTGACTAACTGGCTGATGGACAATGCCTGCACCACCAGAGATGATGACATGAAAATATGTTATAAAAACACACTTAATATGTTTCGCTGAGTGCATATTTGATTTCCTTCATTTATAACTTGCACTCGTAAAAAACTTGAGTAGGTCGGAAGTCTATTAGCTATAGTAATATTACGAAAAAAAAAAATATAAAAATTGTGAGTTATGTATCCGCGGAGAGTAATGTTCGGAACCACGGCATCTATTTCAAAGATTCTTTTACCATGTGAAACGTGCATTATTCCGGATGGACATATGCCATATATCAAGGGTCTATGTATTATTAACTGTTGATCCCGAACGATGTCGAACCGGGCCGCTAGCAATATTTTAAGAGAGATTTCGAATAGTTTTTGTGTAGGCGAAAAGTGATTTCCGGAATCACGGCATTTATTTGAAAATAATCTTTTACTATGTGGAAGATACTTTAAGATTATTTCAGAAATACATAAAAATTATATAATGGACACTTATATGTATTTATATTTGTTTATTGAACCCAAATAAACGTCGAGGGGGCCGCAATGAAACATTACAGTAAATATTGTAAATATATAAATAACAATAAATGTAAGTAATTAATCACAAATAATGTTTGGTTTCGACCCTGTAAGCCCAGTTGGTTATGGTCCTGTCTGTCAAGCTAGGGCTTCCGGATTCTATTCCCAGCCGTCGTAGATATATATGTCATAGATAAACGTTTGTTCTCCGGACATGGGCATGGATGGATCCTCTTTTGTATGATTATCTGTACAATGCAAAGATCTGTTTATAACTTCGGTTGCATATGAAAATTTTGTGGTTATATATTAGAGATTTTAAATATAACTATAGGATTTTAAACAATTTAAACTACATACATACATAAATTACATATACACGCGCGTTCGCACATGAAATGAAATAATATTTATTCCAAGTTGGTTTTTACAAACACTTTTCGAGCGTCAAACTACGCCATCGGTTCAACAAATTCTCACAGTGAGTGGTCCAGGAAGAAGAAGCGGCAAGAAACTCCCGAGGAGTTTTTTTTTTCTACCGACAGTTACAGAACGCACTTATATACGCTTTAAACTGACTTAACATTAAACATGCCAATCTATCTTATCCCGAAAGTAATCGTCAAGTTTGTAATAACCTTTCCGCATAAGAACGCCTTTGACGAGAGATTTAAATTTACAATATGACATTTCCATCAATTGTAATGGAATTTTATTATAAATATATTTACACATTTACCCATGAACGAGTCACAAGCACTGTTCAGTCTGAAATTTGGAACAATCAGTTTAGTCTTATTCCTAGTATAAATATTTTGAAAATTGCTCTTCCTAAGAAAACTATTAGAGTATTTTTAACGTACATAATATTATCGTAAATATATTGTGATGTTACAGTTATCAATAGGCCTGAGGTTGTAAATGGCGCGTACTGCTCTTTTCTGTAATATAAAAATCGACTTAATATCAGCAGCTGAGCCTCACAACAACAGACATAAGACTGTGAAAATAGTTAAAATAAACTAATCTCGCTGTTTCCACGTCCGTTAAGAGCCTCACTTTCTTAACAGCGTAGGCAGCAGAGCTAAGTTTTCCAGACAAGATTTCAATATGAGGACTCCATTGTAGTCGTGAGTCTATGGTGATCCCAAGAAATGTGGTAGAATTTGCTGGTTCAGGCCCTTCCTTATTAACAATATGAGTTGGCACTTGTCTAACATTTAGTAAAGTGAATTTAATACACACACAAACATCACACAATAACAATATAATTTGAATTTATTATGTTTAACGTCCGAATACAATTTCAGTGGTTGTCTGATATGTTTAAAACATAATTCTTTTATCAACACAGGGATCATTCTCGGTCATTACAGTATTCAGTAAAAAGCGCAAGTTAACCTAATGAGATAATTAGACAAAACCTCGCCGACCATTCCAAAATGGATGTGTACAAAAAGCTCAAGGTGAACAGGTGTTTGCGGCATCACTCACAGTTTTGCGCCTCGTCGGAAGACAAATGGAACTCTCTGTCGGCCATCCATCTTGTCTAGTGTATAAACTGACGCGATAATTTAACATTTTTTGTCACTTTGTGTTCAAGGCCAGCGATGATCGGGAAGAGTTCCCATGTAAATAAAACAATCTATTTTCTCTAATTTTTCACAGGTATGCGTTTATTTGGTGTTAATTATTTGTTTCGGTTTGGGAAAATTGGGTGAAGGATGCTAGGCCGCGGCTTGTCAGCGTGGTGAACTAGGACATTGATACATGCAGGACATTTTTGCCATCCATATATTGATATATAAGATTAGAGCAGTTTCCTATTGTTTTAACTAGTACACAAGTGGGCTGCTGCATAGCTGCAGACAAGTAGTCATGGTTGTATTTGCTGCCCTCTTAATAGTATTCCATTTTTTCCTATCCTGCGGTAAAATATCCATTTCTCGAGATGGAAAGTATTCTATCCTATCCCATAATATAAGCTACTAAAAGCCAGTTGCTATCCAAATCTGTTGAGTGATTTTAGTGTGATGCGTTTCCAAGAAAATATGTTTCGACCTCTTTATCGATAACAAAGTCTCTCTACGGTAAAATTAAAAAAATATATGTATAGGAAAGACCTAGTTAAAGTTATATTATCTATACTGATATTTTAAAAAGAGTGCTATTTTTGTGAGTTCGTAATGCGGAAAGGTGTCTACATTGTTTCACATAGTCATAGTCATCAATGTAATAAGTAACTATACAATGTACCTATAGATTTGGAGATTTTATGACCAGCATTTTAATTACCTGTGAATGCAATTACCTGTGGATTGGCGCGCAATTCAAAATTCAAATAAATGTTAGTCGAAAGATTTGTTTTTAGATATTGCTTACTTTTTGTGAAATAGTTGTAATTTTTGGTGCCATGGATAAACTGAAAATGCTTACATTTTAAAATATAAGTCCTTACGTATTTTTTTTTCAAACGTTTCATACCAATCTTCAATTTCATAGGTAAAATTAATAAATTAAATAAATAAATTTTTAATAGTATAAAAATAAATGCTCAGTCTCTATCTGAACGTCATAATCTCAGTTTTCATACGGCTTTTACCAAGAGATATATTGACTCACGAGAATGGTTTAGGTAAATGACAGTACAAAAAATTCATAAAACGTTTGAGGGTTTGATTACTTTTTGAGAACGTAAAAATCAAATTTCCCAAAGCGAAGTGAAGGAGGTACGTTACTAGTTAGTATATATAATTGTTTATGTCTGTTGTGTGTAGTCCAGTAACCAACACATGTTACATGAATTAGATGTAGATACTACGAGTAGATCATTAATATTAATGTATTTGGTCGTAGCTGAGAATAGTAAGTTATAGTTTGAGCGTAGAAGTAACCAACATTGATACTTCTTGATTGATTGACTTCTGTCAAAGTCGAAGATCGATATCCACGTACTATTTCGAAATCCTACGAGAACATCCGATTTAAAAATATCTTACTCTTTTTTTATAATAACAAAAGAAAAATTGCAGATTTTATTCGATTATCAAGCAAGGACCGTACCTAATTTTAAATTTGTGATCATAAAGTAATTTGATTATGGGTTGTTTAAAAAAAATCGTAAACATTTCATGGTTTCTTGACGTGGAATAGAATTGCGCTTACATGAAATGAAAATAAAATTAATTTGTGTAATCTCTTATTATTTTGAATTCATCCTTATTTCCTATTCGTAAAATAGTGTTTAACTCGCGCCTAAGTGACCAATTATATGTCAGATATGAAACGCATGAGGGAGTAAAGCAATTGTGGCTGTTTGGGATTACATAATGTATATGTCGATCATAGCCAAAAGGCTAGTGCCTTAAATAAACAACCGAGTTAGGGACCCTGGCCCCTTAATGGTAAAATTTCTGAGGTACTTCAGTGTTTTTAAAAAGACGCTATGCTTTTGGTTTTTGGTTGTTATCATTATACAGAAGTCGTTTTTTATATCAAGAGTCTTAAATAATTCTTTTATTTTTTGTTTTTTGAAGCTTCCGTTAGACAAATTTGGCGTTTAACTGAAAACATATCGAGACGTTTACACGAGTTCCGGAACATCGCCCGGATGGCTTTCGCGGGGGGTTTAATGGGTAGAAATTCCACGTAACCTGGAAACTCTACCGGAAACATCGGGCTAAGTATAAACGTTCACACACTCACACCCCCGCACTAGGATTCCCTGTGTTGCGGGTGGCATGGACTTACACAAATATGACAATATTTCGCTCGGCAGGCAGAGTCACTATCAACGTCGTGTAGTTTAAAAATGTTAAGAGTTGGCTTACCAACCAATATTAGGCAATAGACACTGCTCTGAAGTAGTGTGGTAGAGAACGCTCTATATTTCCTCATTTATGAGAGGAGACCCTTGGCGTTAAAGTGCGCTTCTTATGGATTAGTAGTCCATAACAATCTAACTTTAATTTATTTACTTCAATGTAATAAGTCACCAGAACTAGTCGAACAATTAAATAGCACATCGTTTCCAAAGCTTCGAAACGGTTGGTCTGTCTGATTCTAATTCGAAGCGGACGCGTAAGCCATGTGAATCCCGAACCAATGTTATTAAACGAATCTCTAAGTAAATGACTTCGAATAAACAATGATTACTATAAAAGTAAAAAAGGAATTTAATCATTACACAACAAATATCCCTTTTAATGTGTTATGTTCTGCGATGGAATTTATTTAAGTGCCGTGCTGTGCGCTCTTCAACGCCCCCATAACGCAGGTATTAGAATGTATGGATGTGTCTTATTTCCGGATTCTATGGAATTTGTATTATGACAGTTGGCAAACTGCAGGTGTTATCCGGGGACAGTTATACACGACTTTGTTTTTTTTAAAAATAGATAAAAAAAATTGCATGGTATACAAAAGGCACCGGATCGGTGATAGTTCAAATCGCGAGGAAAATTATTGTACCAAGCAGATGTACCTAGATTTTTTAGGTAAAAAAGTAAAATAAGCCCATGATACAGCCAAGGGACATTAACATTCTAACTCTGATGAGATATACTCGTATACGAATAGATTTTGTCATACACATCGGTATTAGGAATTACAATGGGCAAAAAATTTCACACCCAATCCTTACACAATACATAGGGTTTGACTGCGAATCCCGTGTAGCAACGAACTGAAGTGGTAGACTGTTTGCAGCGACATTGTACACTGACCGTAAGGCATGATCTCAAATTCTATTGTTACTGTTCACAACAGTTTCTTGTCCAACACGCAGGAACTCGAATTGAACGGATTCTGTGGACGTCAGAGACCTTTGTTCTTTGGAAGAAAATGTCGCTATCACGATGACAAACGGAAATATGACGAAACCTTAATTTTTTTATTTATGTATTTTTTCCATATGTGAAGTTCTTAGGAAAGAAATAAGTGCTGTTTTTTATTTTTTCTCCTTTTGTCTATAAAGTTACGCTTAATCCACAGTTAAAATATAAGAGGAACTTGAATTGTGATAAATGTCTTTGTTTCGGAATATACATAATTTTTAGAGTATACTAATAAAGGGATTCCCAAAGTGGTTGATATTACTACCCCTTGGGGCCCGAAATCGGTATCCTCGGGATCGATATAATCGGAAACTGATTTTGGGAGGGGGGGGGTCTAAAAATCTAAGAATTTTGTAAAAATTTATTTGTTATTATTTCTAATAAATCCATAGCTATGAAATTCGATATTCAGTAGGATCTGAAAGATATCAGTTTCTTTGTTTTCATAAACATTTCCAGTTTCCTAACAGTCGTTCGTTGCTGGACAACGCAATTCTGGGTATCTTGATATATTAGTCGGCTCCAAACGAAGGGATCCATAAATCATACAAATGCATAAAGCATTACATTATTGTGTTTGCATTATATATGAGGAAAGTTTTGTCGTATTTCTGTCGTCTGAACAAGCGTTGCAGACAGCGGCATATGTAAGTCTTTACAAGTAACAGTCGCTGTGCTTCTTAAAATCCTCTTAAAATATCATCTGCTCACATTGACAGGTGAAGTCAAGCAATATTTAAGCTAACTATCGAAGCAGCTTACGAATTGTTAACCCCTATTTTTTAGTCACGCCAACGTAGATCTCCGTCAAGTCTTAGGTGGACCCCTGGGAGCTGATCTGGACCACTTTGGGAATTAAGAATCTAGATCGTATTATTCATCAAAGATATCAAAATTTAAATCCACATCACACACGTTGTCATTTGTAATTTCGCTAAAAGGCCCGTGTGGATCTTAGGGCACATCTGTATGTAAATTGTGATTTCACGCACCTCACCCGCGATGACCCACGTACGGAATTAACCATGAGGGTCCCTAAGTAAATAGCCGTTTCGATTTTTGTGAGTAAATTTGAGTGTTTTGTCGGTACCTGCAAATGGAAGTGAGTTCAGCTTTACGGTCTGCTCCGTGGATTACACTTTACTGAAAGACAATTTGTGTAGATAGTGAGTGTTGTAGCTTTGGTTAGTGATTTAAGGAGGCGTACATAAAAAGGTTACAAATGAATTTCACTCATGACTACGAAAATAAATTTTGCGTTGAGATCCGTCGAATCTTGAGTCGTAGTCCACCTGTCCTGTCCGTAGCAAATCCTAGTGACCGAGAGACGAGATAAAGACCTTAAGTATATTTTATTGACTATCTTCGTACCTTGCAGATTACTATTAAGGTTTTTACCTGGTACTTTATAATTAATTTATTCTAAATCAAATAAAAGTATTTATAGCGTTACGTTTGCAAACTTAAAAGCCAGTCAACAAACAAGTCTATTGGTTCTATCTTGACCGGAAACACTTCGGTGATCCCATACGATCAGGTGGTTTGTTATCCGCCCCAATAACATAAAATATGTAGCTTCCACAGATTGTCTCCTAATCCTTATGAATCTATCGCAATAGTTACTGACACTACTAACTACTTAGTGAACAACCCAGAACATACAACTGTAGTATATAATGAGTAATAGTATATAATAATAATAGTAATGAGTTGTAGTCCCAAACCGCACACGGGATTACCTTAATCCGGTTCACATAACCCAGGCTCGTACAGGGCTCTCCGTGGGACTAGTGACCAAGTCAGATGCCGAGAGGATAAAGTGGAATTAAAGGCCTTATGCGTGACCTTGAACTATTAATGCTACCAAATTATATAGTGAATTTATTGTCCCTGCATTTTGATAGGCGTGATAAGAACCTATAAAAGATCTAATCAGCTCAATTATTTTTAGAGGGTTCTAATTATTGACTAATAATGACGCATAAAATAAAATCAGATCCAAATGAGCCATTCTTTATTTTACACATTTGTCTATAAAGGATTATATTTATGCAGGATCTATAAAGACAGCGTCAGTCGGGTTTCATTAGTAATTTATAACTTTTTGTGTATTCTGATCCATCAAAATTAAACAAAAACGATACAATTCACACAATTTTATTGTATCATTACAATGTCAGCCTTGCTTTTATGTATATTTTCTTTTTACATTATATACATTGTACACTTCAACCTGTTCTTAGTATTAATACGTAAAAATGTTCAATAACAGCAACTAATTAATTAAGTAATTAACGTCTAAGCTTATCAGAAAATAATGTTATTTTTATACAATGATAATATGAGATATACTGTGATATACGATGAATTATGACACCTGAAATATACAGATCTTTTAATGCTTAAAAACAACGATCATAACATTCTCAAATGATTGTCAGTTGAACTGCAATCACTTTTCTCGTATTGTCATTGTCGTGATAGGCCCAAGATGTGGGCTAACTGTGAACACCGAGAGACGACTTCGTCTTGCAGAAGACTGAACGCCATTGCTATCAATATAAGTCCAAAAACGAGATACGCACAACATGCTATCATCTGAATATATTCACTTCTAGAGTTTTCTGTCGTGTGTTTTGAAGTAAGGAAACTAGAAGGCACGAAATCTCCAAAGCCGATAGTCGCCAAGGCAATGAAGCAGAAGTAAGCAGCGTCGAGGAAACTCCAGTTTTCCCAAGCGGAAAAGATGGCAGCCCCAACGCAGATGTAAGCTAAGAGTAGGAACAGAACAATTCCGACTGGAACGTGACAATGTTCGATGGTGTGGCTGTGATGCTGGACAATAGTAGACGCACTACTACTGGGGAGAGCACATCTCTTTGTTTTACGGGTATCTTCATTCCAGATCAAAGGCACTCTTGATGGGGTGTCATGTGGACATACTCTGAAAAAGAAAAATAAGGTCTTTGTGACTAGTCTATTACGTCTATACTTGCAATACGATACGTTCTTTGTATAAAGTAACAATATTAATAGTGAGTAAATATGACTGAGCATAATATTTTATTTATTCATGAAATTAATTAATGTTTATTGGGCATTTACTGTAGATATTATAGATAAAGAATTATTAAGGGGTTCTAGCCATTTTTCTCTGAAAACTGTGCATAACTTGGATCTCTGTTATGAGATCGGGGACAATTAACTCACGCTTCATCAGGATCTTCAGAGTCATCAAAATCTTCTTGGCTTCTGTTTAAGGTCATTTCACCACATTCTTCAGCTATGAGCTGCTCTATAATAGGACCTCGTGGTCTTTGAATAATCCCTCTACCTCTGCCTCGGGTTGGGCCGTGAACTGTTGCAAGACATTTCGTATTCCCAGTGGTCCTTTTCCGATCTAACGTTTGAGTTTGAAAAGTTGACGATGTGTGTGGCTCTGTAAATTAACCCTTATATGAGAAAATAATGTCCTACCTGTTGTGGGGAATTTTGGCTTATAGTGCTAAAGTTCATCATATATTTTATCACAGTAGACTCTTGAAAAAAGATAGAATTTAGTACTACAGTAGTAATTATTACATCATCATAATAGTGTCAATGTGTAAAATATTTTTATGTAATTCCTTAACTTCCTTAATGAATTCCATTAAACAAATATTGAAAAACTCACCATCAGCCAATGCATTGCGTTTTATTCGACCTAGAGTGGCTGCCCGAGGGCTGGTTGGAGCTCGCTCAAACACTTGAGAGTATTGTCCTCTGTCTCCCGCACTTGCTCGAACGGTGCCAGGCGATCTGTGGGTCCGTGGTGGGAACGACGTATACTGGTTATGCTCTGCTGGCTGAGGGAGAAGCCGTTGTTGTTCGTGTAACTGGAAGTGGTTCTCGAGCTAAAGCAATAAATATAACATGTTAAAAAGAACCTTCACGTACAGAAAATTATTATTTAAACATCTAGTAATGAGTTTGATCCAGTATATGACCTGTTAATGTAAATTAACATTAATCGTTTATTATACGGTATCTATAACTATGTAGCTGTAAGATACAGCCAGTATTAACTAATACTAATATTAGTTGTATCTATAGTTATTATAGCGTAGGTAATTAAATAATTAACTTATGAATGTTTATATAATAAATTTACTTTAAAATACCAGTGCAATCAACAGTATTATAATGATTCCTAATTATATCTACGATTGTTTCAAGTAAACTTAGTACAAAAAGTAACCATAAGCCAGATAGTGAATATCACTGACACGATGAGAACTCCCATTTATAATTATTAGAATACTGTTGAAAAAGAAATAATTGTAATTAAAAATGAAAGCAAATTCCTACCTCTCCATCTTTCCTCCACGTATTTGGCACTTTATTCTTCGTAACTTTCAACCATCCTAGTCTAGCTAAGCGGGCCAGTGAGGCGCCCAAGCCGGCTAAGCAAGCAAGAGTTAGAGGCACTCCAGCCGCTGCGTAGGCTACTGTTGCTGCTCGGCCAGCAGCCGTTCGAGGTGAAACGTTACCATATCCTGGAATTAAGGAAATATTAAAGAAATGGCTTTCACCCACCAGCTGCGTGACATGGCGATGGTATAAGTGTTGCACGTTCCAATAATTCCTAGAGGCCGTTACATAGTTCAACGACTACTACCAACTGAGATCAACTGGTTAAAGTATCTGTTAAAGGTCTAATATCTGCACAATATGTTACTAGTGCTGCCATCTGTCGTGCACTGTCAGTAGACATGTTTATTTGTTCTATGGTTTTAAATTAAATTTAGTCCGTCAATGCGAATACGTTGTTTTACTACAGGTTGTAGGCTTTACGCTCAAAAATCGCGGTATTGAGTTGTTTTAACAAGGATTTTGCAGTAAAGCAAGTGTTAAAAGACAGTATTCATTCATTTCGCATTCATCATTCATTCTCCATGAATATCATAGAGTTTTGCTCTTATCGACGGCACCCGATGCTGCTGATTTGGATGGATCAATAACGCTGGAAACAAACGGTTGGGTTATGATGATGAAGAGCATAAAGAATTAGAAAAGGTAATTATGGCATGGTACTTTGAGTGTTGTTTACCTTAAGAAAGACTACTACTACTCTACTACTACTACAACCACTACTATTATAACCACTACACTACCATCACTACTACTAAGAAGAAAAAAATGCTGTTTACCAAAGTAAAACAAAACTTGATATCATCAAAATGTTGTTTTTATTTTCATCAAAATGTGTTTGTAATATCTAATAATATATCACGCGTTACTAACTCCCTTTTATTTGATACCTATCAATCTCGATAGTGGCCAGTGGAATCGAGTATCGATTGGTATTAGTCGTATTTAACACTTATGTTGAAATATCACTGGAAAGTTGATACTGTCCGTCCTTTTGGAGAACTACATGATTTATTCACTATGTTTTCTATAAACAAGCATCCAGCTAGTCGTTTACATAAAATTTTAACGGTGTTCGGTTTCTTCCTGAATAAATAACTAGGTACGAACAGTCATCCGTTTGTAGTCTGTACACATGATGGTGTGTGGCATTGTTTTGTTTTGTAATGCCAAATTCCTAAACAATGTGTTAAGAGACGCTAATTCTATCTATACTAATGTTAACAAGAGGAAAGCATCGTATTTTTGTATGTTTGTACCGAATAAACTCAAAAACTTCGGAACCGATTTCAAAAATTCTTTCACCATTAGAATGGTACATTAACCCTGCATAACATACGCTGTATTCATTACCAGAAAAATAAAAGCATGCTTGCTAAAACTTCAGTAACGTGAACCAAGGTATAAAAATGTAAAAAAAAAAAATTAAACCCATTACAAATAAATTACTTGAGTACATAAAACTAAAAAAGCAATTTAAATAAAAATGTATGTTATAAAAAATAAGTTGGCTAGTACAAATTTTAAATTTAAAGGAGACTAGTTGTATTGTTTGAATTTGGTTGGAATATTTCCCGCAAGTTTCTTAGTTTCAACATGATGATAAAACCAAAGTTAAGTGATTTAATGCGTCTATTTTTTATTTCCTGTGGGCCGCTTCAGTAGAAGTGCTTGTGCTGTTTGTTCTTGCGGAAATACAAAAATCGTTGGTGACAGAGATATTTGAAGACTTCAATAGTGACAAAAAGATTTCGCTAACATTAAAATTGTATGAAAACACTTTTAACGGTACGATATTTTTGAATCATCCTATTACGTACATTATGAAGTAATATACAATATTCAATTGTCACTTAATACATGAGATATTGCTTTTCAAAAGATTGTAAACAAAGTAATAATCTACTAAAGCACTAACTGCACCCTCTGAACTGAACTCAGATTCTCTGGAAAGATTTAAAATTCCCAAAGATTTGTGGGGATCCCTACCCTATTAAACTGAATGTTTTATCTGAGCACACCAGTGAATCTTTTGCTCCTAGAGAATTCTTCTAACTTTAAAGTCAATTTTTTTTTAGTTTTAGACAAGGCGTTAAATTGTAAAACAATTACAGATGTTTTCTTGATGTTTTACAACAACCGAAGCGCTAAGTGATAAATTTGGAACTAACCTATGGTAGTAATCAAAGTGATGCAGTATATGACAGCACCGGAGAAGGTCCACTTAGTATCCGGCGCTAATTCCTGGGGCACCTCCGACTGACGTGCAGCTGCAACTATCGAAGATTCAAATTTGCGCAGTTGCTCGTGGACAAGTCGCGTCCAGTTGCGCTCGTAAAGAACGTTGAGGCGTTCTGAAACAACGAAAAAAGACGGATCATTTATCTAAAATGCCGATAAATAAAGTTGAAACGCGATAAACTGTTTATGGTACTTTTATTACCGCCCGGTACGTTGGCAGCGTTTATGGGTGACAAGAATACTTTGTCCTTCCAGTTTAAGCGTTTTAACATTGTAACAAATATATGTTGAATATAAGCATTGCCAGCACCTTTAGAACCGTTAATGAAAGTTTGTTCATTTTATATTTGTTTGAATCAAATAAATTATAAAATATCAAAATTAATATATAATACAAAAAACTCTATCTCTGAAAACTGAAAATAACTGAACGAGTTATTTCTGTTTATAAATGAAATAAAAAAAATCTTAGTCACAGTACAATCATTTTTATTTTGTCAAAATGAATAATTTATGTAAAAAAATATTATGCTTCACAAATACTATGAAAATCTCAAGACCAACAAATTTCTTTTCAGATTGATATTTCAACTTAGAAGTCCTCGATTAGTCTTCAAATTAAAACAAAACAAACAACATGAGTAAAAACGCAGCTGAATACCGGTTCACCTGAAAGGCTATTATAACTTCGATGAAACCCCTCTTAGATTAATGATGCCGGAGACACCCAGTTTAGTTTAATCAAAACTGAAAGAGCCATTTAACTTTTAAGAGTCTAAATTTTACTCAAATAGAATAGACGTGCAAAGCCGATTTGGAGTTGAAGATTAGAAATCTTTACGAGTTTTACAACTCGTTAGTGATTATTTAATTCTGTATAACACTGCGGGTTGTCCATGATTTCAAAGTCATTGTTGAACTAAGAGCGAAATGTGTTTTTCTAAAGACGTATATGGTGAATGTCCAATGTGACCAATCCCAAAAGTGCAATGGGAACATTATTCCTCTGGGTTTTAATAACATACAGTGGCTCCTTTATTTTGTTTTAAATAATATTTTTGGACAATAACACTAAATAATAGTGTGTTTTAATTATTAACTTATAGTTTTTGTTTACTTTATCATTAAAAAACAGATCAAATCTTTAACTACAGGACATT
>DWPT01002949.1:0-15233 GCA_018251895.1 Agathymus mariae mariae | reverse complement strand
TACTATTATGTAAATCAATGTATTGTTACATTTAATTCTGTTGGTGGTTCAATTATATAAATAAATAAATAAATACTTATATGAATCCATATAAAATCCAAATCCATCCAAAACTCTAATACTTCTGCTTTTTACAATGGTAATTCTCAAATCTCCCATATTGAAATTATGCCTGTTTTCGCACTACACTTTTAAGTATTTTAGATTATTCGTGATAAAGTTAATCTGGGGTAAAATTTGTATGTCGTTGTAACTACACGAATTTTTATTTGCACATCTCTACTTTTAACTGAATAATATAACTCTGTTGAACTGTTCATTATTGTTCACGTTCACATTGTATAAGCCAGCAACAAAAATTTGCAAATGACAAAAAAATTTAAATTATACACAATGATTGCTGATAAGGTTTATGTACGAAAATCGACTCGGCTTCCTTTATGGCAGAGTAATTCATAAAGGAAAATTGGCTTTTGCGCTTGTAGGATAAGATAATTTTCTTTTAAGGATTAAAAGGTTTCTCAACAATAGAAGTTATACCTCTTGATCACATCGCTTCATAAATGTCATAAAACATTCTAAAGAAAAATTTGAACAATATATGAAGCAAGTGAATTACCATCCAAATCTTTTCACTATCACCAACGAGTTACAGGAAATTTAATTGAACTATACGCCGTCGATTTAAATAATATCTAATTATATTACAAATATCTTGAATTAAATAGATATAAATTCTTTGGAACATCTGCGTGATGCCTCCAAAATAAAATTGATACCTACAATGCATCATTCCGGTACCTATATTAAATTTGTACTTAAAGTTTAATTGTTTTCAAAACATAACTCAATATAGCTTCGGGGCTATATATTGAGAATGCGGAATATTTAATGATATGATATGATTATCACGAGTGCAATGTAATATGGAATTCATGAATAATGTCGAAAAAGTACTAACTACGTATGGAAATCTATCTCATCTCAAATCTATATCATATGTATACTTATATATATATATATATATATATATTGTATATACTGTGTATGAATATTGTACCCTACCGATCATTACAACCCATATTGTCAAATTTCTGGGCTCGAGTGTCTACTTATACTGTAAGGGTTTAATGCCATAGTCCTTCACTATGGACCGGGCGGTTGACGACGGATTTCATATACCTTAAAACCAAAAATTAAGAATACTCAAAGTTCAAACACCCCTTTGTTGCCTCCGCATTGAACATTCGTTCAGTGCTAAGTCGAGACTGTCGAGTTTCATGTTCGCAATCTTACACCTGGTTTTCGTCAGAAGCACTAAAAGAGATGACGCCGGAAACGAAACAGTCTCTGATACTAATGATTATATTTAATCATAAATTAAATATTAGTATTATCATTCATTCTTCATTTAGTATTCTATAAACTATTCAAATTTTAAATATATGAAATAAATATTTATTCACCGGAAGTGATGATTTGTTCGAATTATTGTGACAAAACGCATGTCAAAATCTTTAAAGCCAAGACGTTTTTATTTGCTGTATGCGCATATTAAAAAAATATGTTTAAATATTGTATTGTACTAGTATGCAATACTAGTGAGTTTAGAGAATAATTGTCCTTAGGTTTACTAAATAACAACCGCATTGCAATGGAAACAGTATCAATTGACAACTATCGTAAAAATTTAAAATCATCGACTCATAGAGAGACGATAATATCGTTGATTAGGGTTTTTAACTGACTTCAAAGTAGAAGGAGGTTCTCATTTCGTTGGTATATATTTTTATTATGTTCGTTACCTCACAATGCCGTCACTCATTAACCGATTTGGAAAATTCCTTTTTGTTTGTGAAGTTATACTTCCCATTTAGTCCCTTTTAAATTTGGGAAAATAATACCACTTCTCTGGGTGAAAAATTGAATATGAAACCAAGAAATTTAACGTCTTCGAATTGAATTTGATTTTCTTTTGTTGAAATATTTACTTTTGAAATATATTTACTTTTTGTTGAAATATTTACAGGTGCAAGAAACTCATAATCAGTCAAATTTCAAGTTTCTTATTTTACCCATTTAGGGAATTTGTTTTTGGAGTCTGACTGATATCTTATATTTCGGGCTTACGATATTTATATTCCTGCAAAATAAGCAATTTAGTATGGCATCGTTTGATATCTCAAAAAGTTTGGCTAATCCCATAGGATTCTTTCAACCATTATTCCGCACCTTAAAGGTGCCTGCAGAATATGTACTTTATATTGAATAAGTTTAACTCCAGACTTTAAATTTATTATATTAATTCAGAAAAAGCTTATACCAGTGAAAAAGTTTTGCTATTGCAGCGTTTCCATATTTCTAAGCTTTTGGCTGATCATCTAAAGTTCCACCTCAGGTACAGAATTTTATTTCTTGAAACTTTCTTGTGTTAAAATACATAACTTCTTAATGACGGGATAATTTGGGTGCCATTTTGATGCTGATTAACATTTTATTAGAGAATTGATTTTTCGATTTATTTTGTTATCACATTTGCTGAAATCCCGTCTAAATCTGGTCATCATAAGACCTACTCAATGCCAGAAGGTAAGTAATAAAATCGATTTAACTATTCTCAAGATTACCCCAAACAAAAAGTAAGACAGATAGACAAACATGAATTTTCAAAAAGGTTTGTTTAGGCACTGGTTGCGTATAAATAATTGTATTTGAATAAATGTTTTTTTATTTAATCACAAAGATACATATTTAAGTATGAATTTTAAAACTTTTTCGTCTTCCTTTGGGTCAGAACTTACGCGATGTTATGATATAAATTGAATACTCCCCAATGTACATTTCTTTGACTGAATAAAATAATTTGTAACAAAGGCATTGACCCAACAGTCTACTAAAACATCAAAAATACGACATTATTATTGGTAATACACGCTTATAGTATACTCTGTGGACGCACCAAGCAATCAAAAGCAAATAGGTTCGTTACAGATTTTAATAATACCTACTATTAAAATATCATTTTACAAGCAGTATAACTTTCAAATTGTTTATTTACCTCGAGGTAAAACTCTTTGAATGACAGAGTAAAACTTGCGCAGAAATCCATAATTGGCATTTACGTGATGATAAAGAGAAAGTTCTGTGCGAAATCAGCATTTGACAGTAATGAAAAAATAAGCTACTATATACAGCATGTTATTTTAACTGGACTAGTTTACTGAAATCTGAAAGATTTATACAGAGAAACCATCCTAGGAAACATTAGGTCTATTTTTATAAAACTAATTTTGAAATAAAACTATAAATACCGATTTCGCAGTACGATCTGACCATCGCCTTTATGTGAGTCATACAGGCTTCATATGTTAGCGAATAATTTCTTGTTGTGTATGGACACACAAATCAACAAACAATACCCCTTCGGCAGACTTAGTGGTGTGAATCTTGAATTGAATTACAGTTTATTCTTACTAATATTATTTTCTGAATCTATGATTAAACAGTAGCCAGATTGCAATGTTCAGACAAAGTGTCTGTGACGCCTCTGGTATTGTCGATTTGAAGAGGAGAGGGGAGGGTTAATGTCATGTGGACGGTCTGCTTCTTGGAAATGATTCATTGTGGAAATTCAGTCTCTATTTGAAAAACCCAATGCTTTTGTTCTCATAAGATATCATTTTACGAGAACAAAAGCAATTCTAGGCTTCTAAATACAATTAAAAGAAAGAGCTTCAGTGGTAGCGAAAGATTTGAAATTGCTAAATTTTAACAAATAAGTGATACAATAATTAGTACAGTTACACATTATTGATACGGGACAAAATACATAACTAAACAGTTCTACAGTACTATATAACTATATATTTGTAGATATTTTCAAATTAAAGTCTATACGTATGTATATTCACGGGCAAATAAAACTAGTGTAAGGGAAACTGCGATGAGATTCGTTTCGAGTAGATTGAATTTCATTGGCAATGGTAAATGAAAAGCGAATTGATCTGCAGAAATTTCTATTTGTTGTCTATATTCGTTCTAAAGTTAGATGATCGTCAATTATAATGTTGTTGTCAGCTGCATAATGAAGTGAACAGAATGCGATCCATTCTTCAAATATTTTGGTTTCACAAAAATATAGTTTACATGTTTTAACGAATAGTAGCGTAAAGTTTTTTATCCAGTTAATTATTGTCTTTCGACAGTCTTCATATTTCCCTATACACTAACACGACCAAAGCCAAAACATGCAGAAAAACGGGTATATCAGTGCGCCATTTAATAAAGTATACACACTTTTTTATGTTCTTAGCCCACAAACGCAAACTCTTGTGTAATATCATAAGTAGTCAACAATGCAAACGCGCCAAAGGTATAATCGACGGGTTTCCTGGTAAGTCGGAAGTGTATGACTCACTTATTACTAGCTCTCCGATACCGCAACCAAAGTAAGTACAAACAGTTCAACATTAATTCTAAAAGGATAAAATTTCAGAAGTTTATAAAATAGATACTTCACGTATGGGAATAAAATTAATAAAAATTTAATCTCGGCAGATTTTCTTGCTCAGCGCGCAGGTAGTGTAGTGTATCCAATTCGTAAATAATTCCCTCAACTGGTCTGATATCACTTCGGGTGGCGTCCTTTATCCGTTGTTATTTTCTACTTTCATTTACTCAATTACGAGTGTAATCACATTCTGCTTCCTTACCGACATTAACCTATTGGTTAGGATAATGTATGGAGTTCCCAATATTATTATACTAATGAAGCGAACGGTGAAGCTGTTGTTAATAGTGATGTTAATCACATATGGTAGTAGTCTTACTGTTTTAGGCATAAACGGAACGCTTTAAAATCACATGCAATGTTTGTGTGAAGCAAACATTTTCGAAAAAATAAAAATAGATTTCACTACACTCTCTCCCGTCTGTTTTAATAAGCTGTGGTGCATTTAGTAAATACGCTTCTACGCGTTTAACTGTCTGTTTCAGACATAAAAAAGTAACGAGTCGCTGGTTCAAAATTGTGTATATTATATACTTAATTATATATTGTATACATAATTTTGGGGACTAAAGAGCATATATTTCGCCGTTCACCACTAATTTTATCACCTTTCATTATTGTTTTGAAATACCTATCTCACATGTGAGAACACGTAACCCACCGACGTACTTACATATTGGAATTTTAAATATACAAATCGGAAAAATATATCCATCTTATCACACACACGGTACTAAAATCAACCGAATAGGTATTGAAATCGTTATTCAGGCTCAACGTAAATTCCTTTCTGGTTTTCATTACAGATGAACGAATAGTAACTAGAACAGCACTGACTGAGATATTTGAACTGATTTAACTTCTCTGTCAGCAAACTAAGTAGATGCCTTTTGAACCATGAAACCTAAATATATGAAAAATTATACTGATTTCAAACTACGCTATTTTATATCTGTTAAACATTCTATTTTATACCTGAATATGTCAACCGCAAGCGATAAAAATTATTAAGTATGCGGCATGTTAATATTTTGATCCTGGCTTCAGCACGGTAGTAACACCTCATACTCGACACCCGTTGCAGTACGCTCTAGGTCTTCTTAATGACGCGAAGATACTCTCGCCCAGTAGCCACTTGTTGAAGCCAAACTAGCTTCACACCAATGTAATTTATTACAATATTTATTATGTTAGTGGGTGTTTGAAAAATTTCGCAGTTGCAGATTTAATTCCCGGTATTGAAAGTATTCTAGATTACTCTATTATAATAGAGTGCGAATTTTGTGAGTTAGCGTATATGCAAAAGGTAATCTCCTAAACCGCGGCACCTATTTAAAAATTTATTTTACCATTTCATAAGGTACGTACTTCCGGGTGAACATAGGTCATATAAATAATTGTTAAACTCGAACTAAATCAGGACCGAGCGTTAGTCTATAATAAAAGTCTCCTACATAAAACTTAATCCAGGACTTCGATATTTTTCTACAGCCTAAGTCAGAGTTTAAGATACTTCAAATTTAAATTACGGAGTCCACATGCGCGTATAAAATGGAATGTTTGTGTCAAAGGGGTTACGTTCTTCGCGCGTGACAGAATTTTTTCTTAAGTCCAAATGAATAGAAACACCTTTTCATTTTTCATAACAGAATTCTTATAATACATATGTTGTAAAAAATATTGAAACAAACAAATCACTGATAGCCAAGATTCTTTGGTGGTGTGTTATTGTTGTATTTGCTGTTTTATTTATGGTGTTCACAAATGAAAAGATGAATTATTGGCTATGAGTTGCTGAAAATAAATTATCGTATTTGCAAATAATATAAATTTATTGAAAACCTGTTGTTTAAGATACTTTGTTCGTTTAAAATAAATTTGGTTTCCAGACGTGCCGAGTCCCGCGATAACAAAGTCTTCGGTATTATATCGGTATATTATTGATATGGTTTTGTAGAGCTAAATATCTTTTGTCTTCCTCGTAAATATATATTTTTACTACACTGCTTTAGTGGCCATTCTCATCTTCTGGGTAAATAAACCGTTATAGAGAAAGTCAAATAAGTACATGTCGCACTACGCATAGGGTTGTTTTGTGTGGATAGTTGTACCCTAGTGTACGTAGCCCGCAGTCTTATCCATAATCGATTCCATTTTATCAGCAGCTACGATAAGTTTGTATTTTATAGTAGCTAATACTAAGAATTACAAAGATATTTTTGAAGTTGCTAAACTAAAAGATTCCTTCATCAAAACTTCAGTACATATCTTATTCAAATTAGCTTTTACTGAAACGCGTTTTTAAGTTCTGTAACTAATATTTTTCAGAATTTTCTGCTATATTTAAAAAAAGTTATAAAGACTTGTATGTCTCTATAAACTGTTAATTGTTATTAAAAATTTAACTGTAAAACTCTGCATAGATATCCCACCTTCGTGCACTGAGTTTTATTTCGCATCCTTAAGAAACATTTGTGAAATTATTGAAACATAATCATATCAAGCGCCAAGAACATGGTCTTTGGGAAGTGTGATAGTTTCGTTTGCTGTTTTATTTATGGGATTCAAAGACCAAAGAGATACATGTTTATAATTATTTTTTCTATATTTATCACTATTCTACTTGTAATTTGTAACACAATTGTATTGTATAAGTTCATAGAATACATAACCGAAGGAGCATGACAAAATTATAGGGGTTTAATTTTCTACTATTTTGAACCTACAAGGACTATATGAATATTTTACAACTGCGACATAAAAAATATTACTGTGAGCCTATGCATGCAGTCAATAGAACTGTAGCTTGCAAAAAAATATCACTCAAAACTCATGCAGTGTTGCAATCAATTCAGAGAATTCATACTATTTCACATGTAAAAAAGCGTACCATGGGAAGGCGTATAAGTCAGCGTCAGCATTGAATGTAATCGCCGACTGAATAATAAAAAAGCAGTCATGAGGCTAAAAACAAATAAGAGAATGGAGTTAAAGGCTCTCAGCGTGGATTGTTGGGACACAGGTACACAATGACAATACAGCTTAAGCTGTATCGGAAGTGTTTACGACGTCTGGCACTTCGCGTAACGACGCATCATAACTGTTAAATTCGTGTATTCGTAGCTTGATCTTAAAATTAGATGTATATTTTTACCTCCAACCAGTATTTACAGGAGATGTTTTGAAACGAAAATGTTATTTTTAAGTCCACATTCTACGCATGCATTATCAAGACTAAGAGGTTGGCTTGGCTCGGAGTTCAATTACTGAGTATCTTGTTTATTAGATGTCATTAACAACGAATGAATAGATGTACCACCTGATGATGATGAAGGGGTCACAGACACCCATGGCTATCGGTTACACTAAAGACATCATCTACGCACTGTGACCCGACCCGAAGCAACAGGGGAGTCCGTGTTTTATTTCCCTCATATGTACAATACGAATTCCCTATTAGTATAATATAAAGTTCCTTAATTTAAATAGTCAGTGTATAGAAGAAGGTTATTAACAAGTTATTATCGAGACGATTACATATCCATTGCCATCTTATAGGATAAACCCTTTGCTTAACACTCTGTAAAACGCATTATGGATATTGTTTTAAATTTCTGTCATCTCCGTTATTATACATGATTATACATACGTGCTCCAAGTGAACATAATCAATGTAAATATGTCGCAATATCGGCAATTATTCAATAATCATAAGTACTCGTTACGATTGAAACATGTTATGATTGATTTTAATTTGTGTGCCTCAGCCTGCCATTGCATTGTTCGTTAAAGTTCATATACGTATATATAGCAAGACGGTTGTCTTTTAACTCAAAAGATAAACAAGAGCTCCTTACTTAGGAAATAGTTATACCTTCAACAATAATCATCACTACAACCCTTTAAAATTCAACATATTTTAGCCGTCTTAAAGGTCAGAACCTATTCTAGACAAAAACAGATAAAAACAATTCCATATAAATACATGTAATACTATTTAATTATACATATAATTACACTTGGATCATTTTATTAGTTTATCACATAATTACTTGAATTATAGTTGTTATAATAGTATAGCAAATATAGTAGTTGTTAATGACAATAATTATGCTATATCTTATCTTATGTAATATGTACGAATACGTATAATCATCATCGGCAACTTTATTACAATCCCTGCCACACCTCGGCTCGGGTCTCGCAATGAGACAAGTTCAGGCCATAGTCCGCCGCTGGCCTTGTGCGGGTTGGCAGACTCCACACACCTCTGAGAACATTATGTAGAACTCTCAGTGTGCAGGTGTCCTCACGATGTTTTCCTTCGCCGAAGCAAGTGATAATTAATACGCATATAATTTGAAAAAATTAGTGTTACAGTAAGAGACATTAGAATTGCGTGCAGGACTCGAACTCGCGCGTCCCGTGCGAGAGACTTACGTTCAAACTATAAGGCTACCCCAGCAATCAGTATAAATCAGAGCGAAACTCCGCCAGGCTTTTACTGAGCGCTATATTCCATATAGTATGGGGTTAATAAAAAACCCACAAAAAGGCTCAGCTTTTAGGATTATTACCAATAGGGTATGTCTGATATGGCTGATATTCTTAAACGTGATAACCATATTACCATAAACCATTATGGCTGTAACATAGGTTCGTTATCAGGACAACTATGTTGAGGGTAAAATGTTAAACTTTTAATTCCGTTAATTTTCCGCTTTCAAATCTGTACGTAAGACAAATAATAGAATCTGGACGTAAAATAGAGTACAAACATTCGTTTGGCCTTGAAAATATTGCCCCCTTGGATTTGCGTTAATGCAAGATAAGGTCTTAACCCACTTGAAGGCCACCGACAAGCTTACTTTTGCTACATAACAAACACAACCGAGCTTAATTGACTTACGTTGTCTGCAAAGCCCAAAAGCAACAAATTTTTTCCACTAACGCTTACCGGTCAACCGTCTCAATGCCCACGAACCGAAGGTCATTTTGGCTAGTATTAACAAAATAAGCGTAACAGAATCATTTACCTTTACGTAGCAGACCATGCAGGATGTGATAACGGTCTGTGCACGATATCGAATAAACAGAGACAAGAAATAAAATAGGTCGCGCTCGCTCATATCGATTTCGGATTTTCTACTCGTCTCGTGGCATAAATGATTTTGAAACTACTACGATTAGTCAACGTAACGTGATGAACTATAACTAGAAATGCTAAAGGCCTAAAAATTAACTGTAAAATAAGTGACATACCAGTTCGTAGTCATAGTTGTGATTAAAGTAAACTAAATATAATGTTTATATTTTATCTGTTCATGAATCAGCTTTAAGAATTAGGATTGGGATGAATTTGAAAGATTTATTAATATTAACATCAAGCAGATAAATAATAGTTTAATAGCCCTATCACAGAATTAGCGTATTTGATATAGGATTTTATCTGACATAAAGTATCCATGTTAAACTATTTAATTTAAAATTATACAAACTATAATTTAAAAATATATCAAGTTGCACTTAAATTAAATTAGTTTGCATCATATTGAGACAAGAAAAAAGATAATAAAAATTACACCCAGCCAACATTTAACATTTTTACGGGTCGTATAATTAAAGATAATGTATATGTTACTAAAAACAAGAACGCGGAGGTATATATATATATAGACATACGTCTGTGATATCAAAAATTAAACAAAGAAACTTATCACAATAAAAATTATCTACATTCTACTAATGCATATTCATTATTTCCCGGCTCTAATCCCAATCACTCGGGGTCAGCACGGTGTGTTCTTCCATACATCTCTATTGTTCGTCAATTCAATGCCCACATCGTTAATCTTCATGTCGTCTTCCACACACTACTAATGCATATTTCTGCGTTACATACTTACATACATATTATATTTTTAGATTTTTTTTTTCTGTTTACTTATCCCACCTGCGACGTTTATGTAGTCACTCTAAAACCATTCTAATGGATTTTCTACAAAATTCTAAATATCGTAGTACCTAAATGTTGTTAATTAAATAACAAGGATAAATTTTTTGGTTAATCATTAGAAAATATGAATAATTGAACTGGGCTGCTGTTCGGAATATCTTTTAAATATCTAAACCAAGAGCTCTTCGTTATACATATAGGTATATACTCATACGTTATTACTCTGATATTCAATTCCTTTATACAGACGTGAAACCTTAAAAACCAAACGTAATTTGTCGTCAATATATCAACAGATTTTTAACTAGTATCGTGAATATCAATAGTTTAAGTGTTTGTCTATATTACACTTTCAAAGCCTTAAGACTTGCTGCTTCATAGAACTTGTTCAAAATGTAAAGATGATACTCTCCAAACCAAAGCACGGGTACATTGCAAGTATAATAATAAATTAATGTAAAAAACCAAATGCTTCTCCGCACGCAGTCCTGTGGCGAATATTCTTTGTTCTCACGGGTAAAATTTCCATTGTAAAGCTAAGCAAAGCTCAATAGGTTTCTATGATATATTTTTGGTATTATAAGGGTTCGAGCATTCAACCTTTTGTATTCTGAAGCCCTTATAAGCCACGTACTGAAATAGCAGTAATTTTACATTTTGCAACATGAGAATCATCACTGATACATTGCCGTCTAAGACGGTTCAGAAATTAAGTAATTATTATTTCCATCATGTACATTACGCAGCTAGATTACTGTACTAGATAAATTTCGGTAATGTTTAACTTAAAATAAACCGTAGAAAATTGTATTTAGACCTCAAATATAGTTTAATTTAAATCACGTATCGCGGTTTCATCAACTTCTTTAATGGAATCTATCTGAAGTTAAAAAATACAACAGGGAGAGAATATTGATAATAATTAACAAAAAGTGAGTACCTCAATCGAAGCTCCTATTTCAAAACAGAAAAAGGTGCAATTGAAATAAAAACCGAGACAGGGAAATTAATGCCGCGAGAAGTTGAGATCGAGGCCAACGCCGAGACCGAAACAAACTAAAATCGCATAATTAAGTAGTTAACCTTTTCACAGATTTCTATGAAAAGGTGTATAATATTTACTTAATTAAAAGCTGTCAAAATTTCTCACTTTTTTACCTTCTTGTCATTTTCTGGTCGAAAACACATGATGGTAAGTGGTAACCGTCGCCCATGGACATCAGCAACACCAAAGGTATCACTGATGCATTGTCGGCTAGGAAATGAGAAGAAGGTAAGAAGAAAGTACTGGCTCTCAAGCCCCCAGCCGGAACACGACGAGTCGTTTGGCGGCTGACTCAAGCAGGAGGGTGGTAGCTAGCCACGCAGGCTGCATGGAAAGATAATAATACCAATAATATATTAACAACTTAATAATAATACCAATAATATATTAACAACTTAATAATAATACTGATAATATAATCTTTACGCAAGCCTTAACCACCAAGCAGTTTGGCTTCTGTCACCTCTTGCGACTACCTGTTCTGCCAGCATGGGATTGAGGGGAGTATTCTATGTCGCCCCAATACGGTCAAAAATAATTTATGAATAAATTTATTATTTAAACCGAATGTAACAGTAAAAATAAGGAACTTCGAACAAATTCATATTTCCTTTTTTATCGTTTTCGGGATGGAATTTCCAAAATTCCTTTTTAGAGGATGACGTAAAATATTAAAGGTACAATAGGTACTGTCAAAAGTTTTTTAACATCGACGGTTCGGGCTGCCAGTTGAAATGTGTGTGAGAATAACTTCATTTTCCTCTTTTATATACATATGCTACTTTTTTACATATACAAGCTAAGTATCTTTAACTTGAGTTGTTGAATTATTTAAGAATTTACAGTAAATTTCTTCATCGCTTTCATCGCTTTACTTTCTAAATTTTCTAATATTGCTACTGATATTTCTCTGCTCCGAAACTTTCTTTAAATGTGCTGCCATTTACTACTTTATGTACACTTATCACGTTCATTTAGGAAACTGCTGAATTGCTGGCAATTTTTGATGCTGTTAGTTAAATTAAAGCGTATACCCGAATGTTTACTATTTTAAGTCTATTTTCAACTCCCTTTATCGTTGTATTGTCATTGATAATAATATTAAACTATTGATTAAGTGACTTTTGAAATCAGTAGAAATGAAAAAAAAAATTGCTTGTTCCAATAAAATCTATTGTTAACGTTCAAACAAAGGCGTCAAATTTTGATACTTGACCAGCTAAACCAGGCCACCCTGAGCTGCGGTTTTAATTGATATTCATTATTACTGGATTAAATAAAAATAGCAACTATTAATGAGGAAACGAATAAGTTAATATATTTGTGTTTCTGTGTCTCTTCTGAAAAAAAGGTCACCATTAAAATACATTTGAATATAAAGTAACAAAAATAATAATCCTTGAGCATCGAAAACAATGTCAATGTAATCTGTGAAATTTATTTTGATATGATAAGTCATTTTTTATTTCTACTACCATTTCGAGAAGGTGCTTCATCGCTGACCAGAAGAAACATCAAGTTACTCCTTATGACATTTTATAAATAATATTTTGTGTATGTTGTCAGATAATAACAACGGTTACCATCGCAACTTAATTATTCAAGTAATATTCGATTTAAAAAACTATATTTCCAGGTCCCGAGGGAATTTCGAGATACAAAGAATGTTTAAACATTCTTGGATGAAAATAAAATTACTTGTCAAAATTTCAAGTCAATCCATTGCCTACTTTACGATATTTGCGACCACAAACAAATGGATAAGCTAAAATTTGACTTGTTTACTTACAGAAACCGGAGGCCAATTTGTATTGAAATTACGTTTTGCTCGTATTTCACAAAAAACAAAATGTTAGTTACAGATTTATGTGTAACAACTTTCAGGATCAACGGCATCAGTGATGGCAGATTTCCGCATCAATTTATTGGGTTGCGGGTAACCCGCAAGTTTACACAATTATTTATTAGACGAGAGTTGAAATAATACCACTAACAAAAGGGCGCAACCTCGAAAAGCCATTAATTCATATTTATTACCCGCGCATTTATGAAACATAAAAAGTTTACGAGAAGGTGAAAAGGCTGCAGGCATATTCTAACGTCGCTCAGTTTATGGGTCATCTTAAATAGAGCTTTAATTATACACGAAGATTTATGGACACGTCTAATGAAAATCCGGACAGGATATATAGGGCAGGTTCTGGTAATACAAATTTCTAACCAAAAGGTCTACCTTTTAAGTTGACATTGTAATCATGAAAAATAAATAAAAAATAGACAATTACAGACACATGCTGTCCACTAGAAATTAATTAAAGTCTAGCGGTCGCAAGTAGCCTAGATATACTCAGTTATGAACAACCAAAGTCTCAAAACAATCGACTTACCAAATCGTGGATTGGACCCAGCACCTCTTGCTCAGCATGCAAAACGACTATTACCTTAGTAAAATAACACTAAGAAACAGTGACTCAATATCTTACTCTAATTTATGTATCACAACATAATATAATTATAAATTTAAATGTATGTTATATTAAGAATTACAAAAACACTGTCAGTCAGTAACAAATAGCAAAACGAATAACTTAATGATGCTGGAGTTCATCATCAGTAAGCTAAAATGGGACATAGAGCATTCAGATTAAAAGCAGCCACTTGAGCCATTTAACTTTTGCTCAAGATATATTTCTGCTAGCAGAAAGCACAAGATAGCTGCAACTAATTATAAACAATCTGCAAGAGGAACGTTAAAAAGTGAACTTGGAGTTTAACTTCAACAAATTAACATCATGACGAGTCATATTAACATATCTTTATATCTTGAAAAGACACCTTAATTGTACGTAGATGCATACATTAATCTAAGAAAACAAAACCTCATTCCACCGACACGATAACGGACTGGTAGTAGAGAAAAGAGTCAGCATTACATGGAACATGTTCTGAAGCCTCAAAGAAATATTTAAAGGCGACTTGACCATAGAAAGAAAAACGTTAATAATTAACATCGGCCTACTTCTTACTGACATATGCCGGCCATGGGTAGAAATTCAGTGGAAGATTAAAATGTAAGATTATATCTTGTCAAATCGCATGAAAAGAGTTAATATGAAAATTTTACTCACTATGTCATAAGGTAGAAAACTTCATGGATTGATCTTTTATGCCATAGAAAAAGAATCTTAGGCGAATGACATGACAAATGTATCAGGTGCTCACTGCAAGTGTGTAGCAGACGAAAGAGAATATTGGTGATTTCTGGAGGGGAGACCTTTGCCTTCCACTAAGATAGGTGCCAAAATTGATTTAAATGTCACTATCCAATCGCGTGTAATTAAACTTGCTAATATGTAAATCGTTACAGGAAATGTCAGAATACTTGACATGCACTGAACTTATAGTCTTTCGAGTAGCAAATAAATAATTGAAATAAAATGACATTAATTTTATTTAATTTTTATTCATATCCTTGCAGATACTTTGATTAATGCTGAGGTCTATCATTCCAGAGAAATAATGGATACAAGTCAGTAATACAAATAGATTAATTTACATTATTTGGAGCAGCATAAATATATACATTACTTTAACTGACATATCAATTTATTTACTAGCATTATATAAAAGACAACAGGCATATTCTATACTTTTATTCGCATACCATAAATATAAAAGAAAGTAAATTAGAGTATAGAATTAAAACTTTAATAACCACTCTG
>DWPT01002948.1:0-15235 GCA_018251895.1 Agathymus mariae mariae | reverse complement strand
TGCTTGAGTCAGCCGCCAAACGACTCGTCGTGTTCCGGCTGGGGGCTTGAGAGCCAGTACCTTCTTTTTTAGCTTCTCATTTCCTGGCCGACAACGCATCAGTGATACCTTTGATCTTGCTGATGTCCATGGGCGACGATGACCACATACCATCAGGTGGCTCGTCTGCTCGTTTGTCGGCTATTACCATAAAAAAAATATATATATGTATGTATATTTGCTATGATTTTTTTACACATGTATATATATTATTTTTTAGTTCTAATGTACTGTATTTTGTGTACACAGTTTACTATCATCTAAACATACCGTTCTCCAGTCACAGGTCTGCTGGAAGAAATTTCATAAGAAATAAGCAGTTCCTTTGTACCATTCTAATTTGATGTCTCTATATGTATAATGTTTGCATGTGGGCATAAATTAGTAAATAAAATAAATAAAGATCTATTTGTTGCTAAAGCATTCTGTATATCATTTAACTTTATCGATAGTTCAGCAAACGTCTTTTAATATTCCAAGTAGGATACGACACATCGACACGCAGCTTCACCATTATAATACGTCCTTCTCAGTCGGCTGGTGGCTGACGATGAACTGACGTAACTGGCACATAACATCTTAGGGTGAAGGGTGTAACTGAAAACCAGCGGTACACGGCACCACAACCCCGCGTTAGCTCAAGTCTACGTCTGTTGCCATCGTTACTGTAATATTTATTATGTACCTATATATAAAAACGTATATGATTGATTAAATGACTATAAAATTATTTCATTATTATTATTACTTTATTCTGTTTCGGGTAAAATAGTGCCACTATTATTGTAGCCAAGTTCCATAGCATTTCCGAGTTCGTATAATTAGGTATACCAAATGTCAGCTAAATCAAATAATTGGAAGCAGTTTAGCGATCCAACAAGGTATTACCGCCAACATTCTGCGAACAGATACCGACAGCAATTTAGACCCGACTTAGTTATTCAATTATTAATGTTTTTTTTTTTGCCTTTTGTTTAGATCGTTAGCACGACAAACCTAAATTGTAGGATATTTGCATTTAATTTTACTTTAATTACATTTATCTTTCAATCTACGCTTACGTTTAAATGTAAACGTTTAAAGTTTATATTTACAATCCACACGCAATTTCCAAGTCAATTCCATCTGTCAGTAAGAAAAGCTCTATTTGGCATGTTTGCTGTATCCAGGCGCTTTGAAAAACGAATAATAAAGTGGGTAACGGAACAAAGTTGCGGAGTATGAATTCCAGTTCAAAAGACAATTTATTATTCCTAAAGCCATCACTGAGGGTTTGCTGAAAACATGAATTATGTTATGCACAGAAATGAAATATTCTAAAAGTTTCAGTACAACTCGCCTCGCCACTTCTCAATGTACTCCCTGCTATCTATCACTTGTATTTTCTATCTTCAGGTATATTATATTCGTTGATGAGACTGTTAATGACTGTTTAACAACCAAACTCTTGTGGTCACATTGTAACATTTTTTTGTATTGTTGAGACGATACTTGACTGCTATGGGTATACTAGAATGAGATAAACTCATCCTTCATCCATCATCAATTATCATCATCAATTTATTAAGTCATTTAATTACTCAGTTATTGATTAAATGATTGAATGATCGCTTCTTTATTCACTCAATTGTAGTTATGTTAAGCTAAGTAATCCATTTTAATTTTAATATGGATGTATGTAGTATTTTATTAATATATTAAAATTAAATATTTCATCCAATGAGATTTAGAAACTTAACATTAAAATAGTTTAATTTGTTATTTTTATTACGTTAATTACCGCACAATAATATTAATGACTTAATAATAATACTGATAATATAGTCCCTACGAGAAGCCCTACCAATAAACAGGCTGGTTCTGCCAAAGTGGAATTGGGCTTGGTATTCTAGGCCGCTCCAATGTGGCCAAAATTATTTTCAATGTTCCCCTGTTTAGTATCCAAAAGCTTACAAATCAACTTAAAATTACCATATTTCTTGTGTCTATTTGTGTGTATCCTGAAGTAGTGGACTGTATTTTGCTGGTGGTGGTCACAATGAAACACAACGAAAATTTTCAGCACGTCTATTGCACGCCTTTATAGGACATATGAAATTTTCTATGTTAAACAAACGAGAGCACAAGCGAACGGACGGAACACAGGAAGATGAAAAAAAAACGGTGTTGCCATATTTACAACACTAAGGTATTAATGTTGGGGATGCCAACACTATTATATTTTGAGGTAGTTAAACTTGGTTATCGATGTAGCGGCCAAAACATATTTTTTAGATATTTTTTTAACTATATGTTTGTCTGATCACATGTCATACTAAAACCACTGAACAGATTTCGATGACACTTAGCATGTTAGTTGCTTATATTATAGATTAGCCTGGAATAACTTTTATACCGAGAATGCATCTAATCCCACCGTATAGGAAATGAAAGATAATATGGACATTCTATTAACAGAGCAGTAAATGATTTTTTTACTAGGCTGCATGTGCTATAATAAATATGTATGTTTTCTGAAGGGAAGCGAGGGCAGGTTATTGGTGTATAAAACATTTATTAAATGCGACCGGAGTCTTTTCTCTTTACTTTATCTGTATATCGCGGTATATATCGATCTCTATATCGATATATATCGCGATATCCTCGTATAATACCAAGATCTGGACGGGAATAAACAAATGTTTGAAAGCACGGAGAATCCCACTTAACACAGAACCTTTCCACAAAGGTCGTCTTTGGGAGATTTTTCTCTCAACAACACCATAGGGTATATCAAATGGGATTGAAGATGTTTTCCGCTCGTTATTTGTAAATTCATAAAAAAAAACTAGTCAAGTCCGAATCGCATTCCTATGGGATAGGGTACAAATCCATACATAGACAAGTTTACTTTTCCCATCGAATATAATGAACCTTAATAAGAAATCAGGACAGAATCAATAATCCTGCTTGTAGAATACACAAAAACAATATATTATATATTTGATTATATTTTCTATTCACTAACTGAATAATTATTTAATTGGTTATTTCACGTAGTATTATTATCAAATTATCACAATATATATTATAAAAAATAATAATACCAATTTTAACATAAGTTATAAATAAAATATTTTTCAATAGTACATTAAAATATTACAAAACATAATTCTCGTGGTTTGCGCTATAGCAATAATTTTCCAACGTGTAAAATATACATATTACAGGAATAATTTCAGGCACTAAAATGAATGTATACGCTTCCCTGATGTGCAACATACCAACATTGTAAAGTTTCCAACTTAAAAACCAATTTCCATTATGTGAGACTCGTAAACCGTTTCAGGGAACGTGCAGCTTGTACGAGTTTATAGCATAACAATTGTTTAATAGAGATTTATGTTGGCATTTCTCTACGGCAAAATTTTATCGCTACCTGTCAAGGAAAATGTTACTGAGCCCTCGTGATACTTCGTTTATAGCCTTCTGATTGTTTTATATTTTCCTGGTTATAAATAATAAACTTGGACCTACGCCACGTTGCTGACTACATCAGCTTTTGTACAGGACATGAACGACGATTTTGGGATACCTCTATTTGCGAAGTATACTTGTGGCGTCAATGAACCAGACATTCCGCTAAATTTTAAAGCTCTTACTACGACGAGATAAAAGCTATAATAGCGTGATGTTGTTGTTGAGAAATTAAAATTGTACGTTACGCCACTGGACGGCAGTTTTCAGTTCATCTCGGATGAAGTAATAACAAAGTTTGCTTTGAATTAATATAAGAATCATGGATACCGAAGTGTCCTTATTAAAATGGATATGGCGTTTCAATGTTTTACTGAAACCTGTTTTTTATCTGTTAATGTGTGGTGACGAGCCACGATTACACAGGTAAGCATCAACTGAAAAGAATGGAAGAAGTGCATTAGTTGAACGTTTCATAGCTTACGGGTTGGACCAAAATTACTAAATTGTGCCAGAGCCAATTTATATAGCAAATTAAACTAGTTTGAATAAGGTACAGTTTAAACCATTAAATTTGTTCGTGGTTTACCCATGGCCCCTAATCTGAATCAAACTTTAAATAAAATGGAATGTTGTTCAATAATACATAATTGAACCAAAACTGAAATTATAAGCCCTTACAAATTTAGATATATTTTGATAGCTAAAGTTTATTTTTGGAATGGTTTATTAGCCTTAATGATCTTTTTTTATTTAGTTGGATTAATATAGGTATTTTTATGTTAATATGCTTGCTATGAAATTCGAGAATAAATCTCTGTTTATTTCTGAGCAATATCACATTACTTAATTGACCAACTGTAGTTAATATTAAATATTAACTATAACGGGTTAAAAATTAATATTACATTAACTATTTCTTATGTATGTATATATTTTATTTTACAAATATTTATTATATTTGTGTTTGTCCATGGCACCCGCAACACGGGAAATCCTAGTGCGGGGGTGTGAGTGTGTGAACATCTATTTATTTATTATTATTATTATTTAAAAAATACAATTATTTCTTTTGCAATTTCTTCTTCGTTATAAGTCACCCATTTAAAACGATAGAGAAGCAAAATCAATGACATGCATTACTGTAGCAATGATATTTAGATGAATAAATAATTCGAATTTAAAATCACGTTTTGAGTAATCGTTTCTCATGTATGAGTATCTAGTATCAATGGGATTTATATCCATATATTTATATGTATAGTATACTACTATTTTTAGGGTTATCCGGATGAAATCGCTAATTAAGCTATGAGGCCGCCAGTTGTACATAAAATATTGTATCTAAACTTTCTATATGCTACTTTTTGGTGTACAATAAAGAGGATTTTGTTTGTTTTGTTGTAGTCATAATGAAATATCATCTATCATGTTAATTTTGGTTATGTTCTGTTTTAAATAATGAATGTGCTCTGCAAAATTTTGTCCGTTGTCTCTAATAATGCGCAATTATTCATATAATTTTCAAATTCTATTATTAAATAGCCAAATAAATGATTGACTATTCAATTTGGTATTCAAATTGTAGAATAAATGTGTTAATTGGAACATGATATTCAAACTATTGAAATTCAACTGTAAATAAGCGATTCGTGAATCATATCAATGTCATATTCAATAATATGATATGAAAAGTTCCAGCTAGGATGCCTTTAAAATCATGATTTAAATCGATATATAATATTAAGAAAATGCTCACATAAATATAGCCTCACGTAAATGTTTGACGCGGACCTAGTTTCACCGTTAAGCATATATATTATATTATATTGCTGCAAACAGTGTAATCAAATATTTAATTGTAATGTAAAAATTTATTAATCAAGATTTAAAAATATATAAAATTCCACTCCAATTACATATTAAGAATGAAGCCAGTGAAATTTGAAGAAACCTGATGGACCTCCGCGGTGGTTGCTTGTTATATTGTTTAGTTCTGCGCATAACAAATTTTCTTTCCTGTTAAATTTGTTACACAAACACAACTTGCTTAAAAACAATGTCTATTAACTGAAAAGGAACGTACTTTGTGAAAATTAAATTAAATTTTAGTAATGAAACTAGAATTCCGTCGGATACTGGGATTCAACTTACTGAGTAACCCTGGGCTTTGGATGTCTAATTTAATCACGAAAACCATGTTAATAACTACCCGGCTCTATTAGGGTACGACGCGGGCGGCACCGCGCGAGGGCTTCTAAAGTAAACTTCATTACGATCCCGCAGTATTACCACTTTACGTCTTTCGGTTGTTCAACAGGGCCGTCAAAAGGTCAAACGTTGTCGAATCTAATAGATTCCAGTACTACAAAAGCATAATTTATAAAGACACTCGTTATGTCCCAATCTTATTAATACGAAATATTTATTTAATCTTACATTTTTCAGCGTTTTACAATAAAGATTTCTTTTTGAGGTAGTGAGGTGTACATTATTTTTCCATTTTATTTAAACACGTCGAATTTCCTTATGGTAACGGGGAAATATGATGACCAATTTTAACATCTAATCTGCTTTTCTTACCACGAATTTCTCGGGTTCAAAACTTAAGGAATGCCACAAGCACCATGTTTTGCCAATTATTTATTATTTTTACCATAAAATCTTTGTCTTTCTTACATACGTCATTTCTCATATGACAAATGCTAGTTAATGTCGAATATTTAATCAAGGCATTAATCATAGGTCAAAAATACTTATAAGCGCCTCACAACGACAATGTCTAAGAAGGGAGTCGGACAAGACGAAAGTCCATGTCACACCTATACCCGTTGTTCGTGACGGCGTTACTCTTAAAGCTGTCAATGAGTACTTTTACCCAGGTCAAATCAGCTGGATGTGCAAGTCCGACATCAAGAAAGAGGAAAAGTCTAATCTCGACCATTCGAAGTTTGGAAAACTACTGTATACATATTTTCTAAAACGATATTTGATAGTGCCTAAAATGGAAAACGTTACCAATAACAACTAAAGTCATATAGTATAAGTCAGTGCTACGTGGTCTTTTACACTTGGCTTCAACCGAAGGCTCAAAGTCCCAATGCTTTATGGAAAGAATTATGTTACATATATCGTTATGAAACAAGATTAGAAACGATGAAATTAATAGACCAACAAAATTACAGGTACTGATAGCCAATGGGGAAGTAAAGTCCTCCAATAGCGTGTGAACTATCCTAATCAACACAGACGACAATAGCGCCAGGTTCCCTTAAGTCTCGTTAGGTTTACTCAGAATAATTTTAGCCCTATGGTCGGTCGTCTTGTATGGTGGTTGGTTTCTTTGCCTGTCTGGCTAGCCAGGAAATCCTACTAGAATGAACCAAGAAATATTTTAATCTGTTTCGTTTGTATAGTCGTAGATCCAACCGGGGGACCCCGGTAATTGTTATTCTGTAGGACGTTGGTGATGTAAGGTGACGAAGGGAAGACCTTCGATGATAGTGATGTTTCGGTTTAAATACTTACACTATATGTTTAAAAATAAAATAATTTCTAAGCCAAGCTAAGAAAATGGCGGGACATCGCAGCTATGAAGAGGCAATAAGTTATTGATTCCATCAACGTGAGACCAATGTGATGGCCGCCTCATAAAATTTACGTTATATTTCACGACATATATAAATACTAGCTGTAGCACGCAGCGCCTGTCGTATAAAGTGTAATTTATGAAAGGTTACTCGACATAAAATAAGTAAAAGTTAGGTGAAAGTTAGTTTATTTTGCTTTAGATATCAACGGCTATCAACCGACAGTTGGAAAGGTGACCGTTAGGAGCAAAAAAATGTTTTTGAGCGGTTCCGTGCTCGGGGAAATGACACGCTATGACAAGGATCGCAGTTGGTATGGCAGCTTTAAGATCTCGGAATTATCTCATATGGAAAATAACTTGCGAAGCTTAGATCCTCTCAAATCTTCTTCCCATTCATACTGAATAAGCGTCGTGAAATAGATCCAAGGCCTCCTCAAATACGAGAAGAGCCCTGCAACTTTTTTTTTTCTTTAAGCTTTTAAGATTCTACCCTTTTAGTGATTAGTGGGTTGTTAACGAAACTGGCTGGACATTTTTGTACGAAGTTGAATGGATTGAGCTGCTCTAAGGTAAGCGCATTACTCCATATGACGCCTGTCTTGTACTTTGTAAATCATTAGCTGGTGACTCGTAGATAAATCTCGTTTTGGCATATGCATGATGTCAGTAGTGAACGTAATGAATTGAAATTAAATAAAATTAAAACTCTTATTGACTCACCGTATCCAATTTAAGCGTAGAGTGTACTAATAATACTGAAAACAAATTTACTTTCTATTTAAAATGCAATGAAAGATAAAAAACACAACAACGCAAGAGATGGCACAAAGCGTCTCTCTGCGTCTCCTCACTGACACCTTAAGATAAGTACAATGAACAAAAGTGGAAACAACCGTTGCTTACATTGGAACAAAATTAAATTCAAAACATTGTTCTTTTACCGACTTAACTTCTAGTCGTAGAAATATCAAACTGCAGTCTAATTAACAGTTGAAATATGACAACGTTTGTCGTCCGACTATCTATTCAGACAAAATTCAAATGGGGCACTTCGAATGGATTCGTCGTAATTGACAAGTTGCTCGGTTGTGCAAAGTAGCACTTGTCGGTTACCGCATCTGAAATACTCTAATAATCCCATAATACTCTCTAGACAACAAAAATATGTTATAGAAAATTAGTTATAATATCCTAGTTATAGTATCTTTGCGTTATGAAGCCACCTTCTTAACAAGCTACACTTTGATGTGCACAGGTTATTAACTACAAGTAGTGTCTTATCAAATAATTCACTAAAACCTGTACGACATAGGATTTTAGTGGTAGTCCTATTTATTATAACAGCTGCAGGCAGGTCAACATTATAGTCACTGCCCGTGTACTCTTAACAGAATGTCCACATTACCGTTTATTACTTATCCCGCGTAACAGATCCATTTCAAGGGATAACTGGTATCCATCAGGACAAATAAATAAATAAACATTTTCACACTCACACCCCCGCACTAGGATACCCTGTGTTGCGGGTGGCATGGACATACAGAAATGTGACATCACAAACACTCCTGACCCCAAACAAACATTTATCCGTCACATAAATATAAGTTACGAAAAATGTTACTCAGTGGTTTTAGTGATGCGTGGTCAGGCAGATAGATAACCATCATTCCAAAAATATATGTTTTGACCTCTATATCGTTATCGCTTTGTTAGCTTACCTACATTAAAATTTCTAAAAAATATTTTATGTAGTACAGTTTTTTATATTTTTAGTATAAATTATTTTTATCGACACGATAATTCCAATAGCAATTCCTTATCAAGTAGCAAATAGAGAGCATTTAATAAAAAAAACTAATTCTGGATGTACCTATTCTGTGATCTGAGCAAGACAACCTTGAACTCTCTCTAAACAGTAATACAATGAAGTTGTTCTGTACCTACCCGACAAATGAACACGATATACAAACAGACCGTCAGAACATCCATCGTATATTAGTACAAATGAAACATTTTATTTTCATATCCTGAGACAGGTGGTCGTAATGGTGGCCGCGTTTTATTGCGTTTTTATATCTTTATATCGTGTTTAATGTGTGTCTCGCATTTATTTGCTGTTATTCTTAAGGCAAATTTCGCTTTATGGCGGATAGTAACTTTGGCTTTTAAATGTTAAAATAGCACTTAAGTTTGCCTTTTGAATATTGCTGAATATTACATAAACGGATGGACTCAGTTTTTCTATCAGAAAGAGCAATAGATTAATTATTTGAAATCAACTTTTTTATGTAAATAACCGACAAACGAGCAGGTGAGCGACTTGATAGTAAGTGGTCACGTCGCCCAAGGTATACTACTGATACGTTGTCGGTCAAGAAGTAAAAAAAAAGTCAAGCTAGAAGGTGGTGGTTATCCAGGCAGGCTTCACGGAAAGATAATAATATCAGTAATAATATTAATGACTTAATAATAATATTGGTAATATAATACTTACATGAAACCTTACCACCAAGCAGGCTGGCTTATGTCGGCTCTTACAACATCTTGTTCAGCCAGCATGGGATCGGGGAGAGTATTCTAGGTCACCCCAATACGGTCAAAAGTTCATTTATAGACAAAGTCAACCCTCTTTAATCTTTTGTTCTAGATTGATTTGATGCACAAAGGTCCATTTTCACTATCCTCAACCAATGAGAAGCGTGTGACAAAAGGGCTCGTTTCAATTTAAGGGATAAATATAGTAATTTATTGAGAGAAAAACCATTGTAAGCAAGTATTTCGTGCAGCAGCAGAAATCGAACTTAGATGCCCTAGTAAAGGGGAATGTTCAAAACACTGTTCTACTACATACCCGTATTAGCTTTTCTCCTAATACGAGCAAAATTTGTTCAGAAATGGTTGCTTAGCAAACATTTATGTGTAAATGTTTGTACTAACGGGTCAAATATTGGATTACGTCACGAATAATTCAGATGTCCTCCCAACTAAGGTAAACGTTCCACATTCCCCCAATCTGCCAAGTCCATCACAATTAAATTTGTTAAGTAAGTTAATACGTTTAGTTTGTATAGAAAATTAATTACTATAGTTATTCACACTATAAAAACGACTAAGTATAAGGCGACTTACACATCTATTACTGAGTGTAAGTCAACTTCCTCATCTTGTAGTGCACTCGCTGACCAACGAATGAAGGATTGTGTTATTTTCTTTAGGTTGGAGGTGAAAACGATTTCTTAAAATGTTCTCCAAAGTAAGGCAGCGCGGTTTTTTATTCAATCTTCTATCTCGTTTTATAAGTGACTTGTGCCGTTAAACTAGTAGAGATCTTGGAATTTTTTAAGGAGGTTTTATGTAAGGAGTATGGTGATGGTTTTAAACTTTTGAATTTTGCCCGAGGTATCTGGGTTGGAATCCTGCTTAAATCATTGAATTATCGAAGTTATGTATGTTCAAAATGGAAAAAAAAGTATAAAATGTATCAATGAATGGAAGAATTGTAAGATTTCCATTATGTAGAACTGCTCTGCCTTGACTCTGGGCCAATGTGCCCAATTACATATTAAGCTCACAAGACTTCGTGCGGCAGCGTGCTGTTAGAATTATCTCCGGAGTTAAGTCTCTAAAGAGATACAGGCTTCCTTTGTGTACTTTACCGTTTATACAACCCTGAGTCTGCTGAGGAACTATTCGACTTGGTGCCACCAAACTACACTCTGCACCGCACATCTCAAAAAAGCTTGAAGATACCTCACATCTCCTAATATCTGGCAATCTGTCTGACTTGCAGCTTATGGAATGCGCTTCCTTATGAGGTATTTTTCTACATTGTGATATGTTAGAGAAGTAAGTTAAATAAATCCTTCGAGGCTGCAACGCACTAATCATTTCCCTGGAATTATATATATATGTTCACACACGACTATGGTCATTTGCCTTCCGATGGGCCGTAAGCATATTTACTTGGCTCTATTATAAAAAGAAATCAGGATATGTTTGAATTTACCAAATTGCAGTTGACTAGCATGATTGGCATCGTTATTAATCATAGATACATGAGCTACGGTGACCACTTACTGTTACCATCATCGTTATTGCATCAGCTTAATAATCATCTACACATTCAAATTGTTGAAATAAAATTTCACACGAAGGTTGAGCTATGGCCGGGTTGATTAAATGCACTAACATGTAAAAGCCGTGCTTTGAAGATACTCATTTTAAAAGGGTAACACCGATGCAGGCAAACAATTTCTGTCTGTCCTAGTATGCAAAGGCAATGCACTGCTTCGAGCCTGAGGGATCTGAACAAAGGTCGAATGAATGAACTTTATTAAAGTTGTACGCCGTAATGTCCAATGATGAAAAGGGAATTAAATCAAAATTTCTACGCATATTTTTCTAAATTTGGTCTGTAGAATACTAGGATACACAAGAAACAGTTACTAGATATTCGCTTAGTAAATATTGGGATAGTGTAAAGTTTCTCTTTGAAATTCCCTGTTTACAATAAACCTTTACTGCAGTTTCTAAATATTTGTACTGACTAGACCATTTTATTCGTTCAATGCAATCTGTACTTCGTCTAAGGATTTATTTAACTGCACAAAACAGAAATTAAATGAAGCTGAATAGAGGTTTGTTGTTGGATAATTCTATACATGACATATAACAAAACAAAATGTTTTAAAATTACGTAATGTATATCTTGGTACTAATATTAAAGCTGTACGGGCGCAAATTAATACATTATGTATTTTGAAAATTGAGTTAAACATTATTATTGACATGGATGTCTAAGCATCAACTATTCTATTGTTATGCAGAAATCAAATTAAAACAAACAAATGACTAAAAAAATTTTTTTTATGGTGTAATCGATAACATATTATGTAGTTCAATGTTCGACTGTTAAACATTACAAAAGAACTTTAATTTGGTATTCCAGGAACGAATGTTTTCACACGGGATAGGACGAATAAACAAGTTCAGAAAATCCGTTATATGCCATCTGAATAAAGTCGTGTTATTGCAACAATTTCTTTTAAAAAAAATCCAAATCCCTCCACCAGAAACACGTAACAAAACATTATTGTGGTTGACAATATCGTTTCTGAATAATTGGGGTTCTGTCCATGTAAATCACAACAAAAACCTTCGCTTCCGTTAAATACATTCGGACGAAAAGTGATTTTGCAGCTATGCCATGTTGAACTAAAATATATTGTTGCAAGGTTAGGCTGTACGCAATACCGGCCATAAAAATGAGGTACTGATATAAACTACCTCGAGCACATTAGGCGACTCTCACCTTTATTTCTCGTGACAAAGGACGAATATCGCGTAAACGTTATCTTTGTTACCTGTATCATGTATTGTTCATATTTCAGAAAACCCAGCAATCTATATAAACAGCGGGAAGGGTCGCCCGCGGGTCATTCAGATTTCGAATGCGAAAGTGAATTAACTGCGATCAACGAGATCGACCGAGACTGTTTATTAGTGTTGAAATGCAATTATGCAAAATAACTTTGGAGATTTTCGGACCTATGTATCTAATAATATCATACAAATTTAATGTAAGGTATAATGTTTATCAGGTAAAGTATTTGAAAGAATAATTTTTCGCGACAATGTTACGCCGAAATAACGAACGTTCGCACATACATCAAACCATTATATTGCTCGAAGCAAAGCGAGTTCAAGTTACTAGTTAGTAATAAGATTCACAAATTCGAGACATATCAGATATACTTGCCCACTCGATCATAACATCCTTATTTCTTGCTATTCCTGCCAACGGCCAAACGACCAATCGACATAACTTATTTCTACAATAAGTACCCTCTGCGTATTTTATGACTTACTTGTTATTAATATATATAACGTCCACGTTAATATAATTTAATAATATGCTCTGAAGAACTCTTCGTCCGGTGATTTCATCCACTCAACATTGCATCACGTCTTCAGCAATGAAGACCTGTCCACTCCGATTGGATTTGTGAATATCCTTCGCGGTTTGATTTGTTTCACTTCACTATCGGGTATATTTCAACTTTGGAATGAATTTCTTTGTGTTGTATTTTCAAAGCATTATGAATTTTTTAACGATAAATAAAAACGAGCTCTTCTCCAAGACCGATACGTCGGTGACCTAAGACCTTTATGGTCGGACAACAAAAGGGTGATTAATTCATTAGGACCATCCACATTAGCATCAGGTGGTGAGACTTGATTACTACTGTCCCTTAATATGCAACAAATAAAAAATACAAAAACACATGCTTTTCCTTCAATGTATTGTCTTAATAATAATAATAATAATAGCCTTTTATTCAGATCAACTTGGAATGAATATACATACGGATTGAAATTTTCACTTAATCTATTAACTCATTATTACTTATTTTTTGAAGATCTGTTTGCCAACCTTCTCCATTCTTTTCTGCCTTGAGCCACTCTACTCCACGTCACTCCTGCCACTTGTCTGATGTCATCGTCCCACCTTTTCTGCGATCTTCCTCTTTTCCTTTTTCCTTCTCTAGGATATTACCGTGACACAATTTTACTCCATTCCACAGCCCAATGAAGTAAAATTGGTCTGTCTTGTTTTACTGAAACTTAATTTCTTACAACAGCAAAACTGTTTGTCAAAGTTTACTTGTGCTTTGTTGAAGCGAGGATGCAAGTTGTTTCCCCCGAGATACATCTGGTGTTCTCGAGCAACTACCCAGTAATAGTTAATATTCTTTAGTGCAACTTTTAGATGGAATTGATATTTATGTCACTGTTCTTATTGATGTTTGTTTTGTAGTTTAACTACTTGATCTTAATCTTAGGTTAAATGTAACCTGAGCTTTAAAAAATTAAATTCAACACAATAAATATCCATCAATCTACAATTGGTTAGAAAATGGACTATGGCTTTTTATCATTACATTACAACAGGTAACTTGAGTATAGCAATGGGACAGTTAAGGATTATACAGTTTGTATTAAAATATTTTTTCAATTAAAATAAAGTAAAAAATATATGTATAACGTGTTAATGGAATCAGTGACAAAGTAACTACTCATACCGCAGAGCAAAAATACGGTAAATGATGCGCTGTCAGCCAAGAAAAGAGAAAAAAAGTACTAGCTCTCTAGACCCAAGTCGAAACACGACCTCAATCATGGCATGGTAGCTAGGTAATATCAGTAGTTAGGCTTCACGGAAAGCTAATAATACCAGTAATAATATTAATGACTTAATAATAATATCGAAAATATAATCTTTACGCAAAAACCTATTACCAAATAGATCGACTTCTATCACTTCTATCACCCAGTTCTGCCAGCATGAGATTGAGGTTAGTATTAAGAAACAATTATCTGTGTGTCTGATACAATTATCGTGTTAGGTAGACTTTTATGTATTCTTGTGTACCTTGTGTTCACAACTAATCATAATGTGAGTAAGCATATATATGAAAATATATGTATTTTTCTATTTGTCCCTGTCGATTGCTTAGATTCGATCGACTAACATCCTTTTAACATTCCCGTTTAAATTGGAACGGGTAACATTTGATCTATAGGTATACATTAACCTATAACCTATTTACAGTGTACAATCGTTGGTTTAAGAGAATTAAGTGCAAATTATTTTGACAATTTCGTCAACCGTTGATTTCGCAGTGATTAAGTAAACTACTCGACCGTCGAGTAATGGCAAGCTTAATAAACTAAGAGACTAAACCAAACTTTTGAAATCTAGTGTAATTCAGTTACATTTTGTACCGCAGTATACCATGTCACCGTAACGCCGTGCGTTATTTCCAAGTACCAAACCACAAATTAAACATTCGTCAATTTGCCTTTGAATTTGCTAAGTAAGCTTAACTTACTAAAGAAATTCCTGTACTTAATGTCTTATTACAGCTACTGCATCAAGTAATATATGTATTTGTTATATAGGATCAATAAATCACCTACAAATAAAAAAGAATCTATTTTCCTTGACAAAATACCTATGCTAATAGCGTTAGTTCGTCGTAAATAACAACATCTCATGAGACTTCTCTACTTACAATACAATACACTTTATTGTACACCAAGAGAAATACATATTTGGAAAGAACAGAAAACACGGTGTAAACAACA
>DWPT01002947.1:0-15238 GCA_018251895.1 Agathymus mariae mariae | reverse complement strand
ATGCTACCGCCGAGATATTGATTATATTAGCTGGTGGAAATACACTGTAATCTATATATCGGGCTATGTACCTTAATTAAAAATATTGACATTTGAGGGTACTAACACCCCTTTTAAGGTCTCGACTATACGTTAACGTTTGTTCTGACGCCATCGTGCGATGAATTTTATTCTACTCATAATATTACGTGATGTGTTGGTAAATGTTGTCCAATGTTTGTAGTAAAAGGCTACGGCCACACGAGTATGGTGAAGAAAAGAAAATGAAGTGTTTTTTTTTCAAGATTACAGTAAACAAGGTTCTATTCGTTAAAACAATAGTGTATGTTTTACACAGCTATTTTATTATTTTGTTAATTAATATCGTTTTACCAGTGTGGCCGCGGCTTTCGGGTCAACGGTTAAGAATAAAATTTTGATAGATTATGCCATTATGTCATTTGACTAAATGTAAACCGAACACTACTAAGAACTAATCGAAAACTTTATTTTTTCTAATCTGCGTAGTTCAAAGGCAAGCTATAAATTATCTTTATCGGGACTGTTTTTTACATTTTCCAAGATTTTATACTTTGGAAGAACTAAGAAGCATCAGGTTGCCTCAGCCTGGAACGAAGTCCAGACATGGACTGTGGATGGACATCTGCAGGATTACAACATTTCATTTATGATTGTGTTGTATTTACAGCAAACTCCGTGTTTCGAGATTTTAATAACGGCGTAGATAAATACAGAAGTACCTTACAAATGTCTCTCGATACTGAGTAGGATAATCCAAGGATTTTGAAACTGAATTGCGTAATATCGCTTTATTAAAAAAATGTATAAGGGAATGCAGTGAGGGCAATAAAAGTATTAGGCTGACTGCTTTGAATAATCGAATTCTTCGATTGTAGTTTAATGAAGTGGCTGTAGTAGATTTGGGAACTATTCAATCGGTCAGTACTCCTCCCGTTGCCGTTTGTAATGATCACACCGTTATACTACAGTGAATGTTCGATTGATCGTACGAGGAAAATATAGCATCTGCATCTACATTATAATATAATATTTACATACATTGCTACACACCATCTGTTGTAAAGAGAGTGAGAGTTTTGTGAAAAATTCTTTTACCATGTGAAAGGTACATTTTTCCGGATGAATATAGGTTATATACCAAGTGTATATCTATAATAATTAATTGTTGAACCCGAACGAAGTCGAGACTGCCCGCTTGTTAATAAACAAAACACAATTGGAATAGATGGTCGGCAAGAAGAAGAAAAATTAATTATTTTAAAGGCTCGTATTTCATAGTATGAATTATTGAATAATATCAGCCTCCGAATTAACGATTACAATCATCAACTCAACGTAAATATATGTTGAAAAGTGATTTTGTGAGATTTTTATTGAATCCTTTGTTTTACTTGAGATTTCGTGGTACGACCATTACAAAATATTCAAATCCCAAGGTAATTTATCCGTAAATAAGTAGATAATATTACTGTACCACACAGTTATGTTGATAATGAAGTCTGTAGATGCCGCTCGACGGCTTTCGATATGGTTTAACGATTGCTCTCTAATCACAACCGAAGCTGATGGTTTGACATGCAATTCGACGCACCTCAACTCACAAGAAAGTTTGTTCTAATAACTGCTGGACTAATGTTCATTAAATAATAATTAGTGAACGTCACATTGGTAACATCGCGCACTAGGAGGCCCTGTTGCGGTTGTCATGGACACAAAAGCAAGATTTCAGAAAAAATATTCGTCAGAAACATTTATCACGACCGGGAATTTATCATCCCGTCGTACGGCAAAATCCTTAGTCATTTTATACGCTGCTAATTCTGTAATCTCAAACTCGCAGCTGAATCCACAGCTAAATAATTATGAAGGGTAAGCATTATAAGCGGTTAACAATATTTTATGTCAGAAATAAAAATATCAACGCGAACTCATTCGCTACATTACAGTATTTCCACGTATATATTTTACAAATTTGTATCTACTAATATAGACGATTCATTCATTGACGCGTATTTCGACGTTCACTGTAGTACAAAAACGGATATATTTCATAAATCTGATGCTGCGATAGTTTCAAATCGTCAAACGGATTATTGTCTAACTCCAAAGATGTACTATACGGTCTAAAGAAGAATGCCCACAGGGACCTGTCAAATTGATCAATACCATATGTATATCTTGACGAGAAGAATTAGGTAAAAAGAAATACGTCCTAGAAAGCATTAATAAAATGTTTTTGATAAACAATTTATTAAATCAAAGTTATCGTTTCGAACGAATCCATAAATTACAATTGTTAAATTTTCGACGTCTTCATTGAGTCGTTCGTCGAAGTCGAGAAGTTTTCTTTCCCGTGGCTACACTTAACCTTCAAAAGAATGAGAATATCTTATTTTTATAGTGCCCATATATATTTTGATGTATGGTGTTTTGGAATTGTTTCCACACTGTTATAAATTTGTTTTAAGACTGACAACTACTTATCAATGCATAGGTCCATATCGCAGTATTGGAATAAAAACAAAACCGCTTTCAACCAATCAGAACACCGCACTGTCGAACTTATGCCCGTGCACTACGTATTTCAATAAATGAAAACGACCCATCCTACTTATGACATAAATAACTGAAATGACAGGTCAATGTACTATATAGATATGGGCATTGTTCTTTATTTTTGTAAAAAATCTTTAGATGGGACGCTGTAACGATCCTGTACATATAGCTGTAATAAATAAAGCGTTCTTTCTGTTAAAATATTGTTTTCCTTAATTCAAATGAATGTTTGAACGGTAACCCTTTATTGACTCGAGGATGCATTTATCTTGGCATCGTATTTTCTGCTGGATAAATATTGGGATCGAAATCTCGGAATATCCACTGAATGCTAGCATTGTCCCGCCATTATATATTTCACATATTAGCGTGGCGCATTGAGCTTAGGTCAAATTCATGCTTATTATAATATAATTAGCGCCAAACCGCTGAACCAGAACCAACGCGAACTCTGTGACGTATTAATTTCGTTCCAGATCTGACGTTGCCAAAATGCCGAGATGTATAGTTTCAAAATTTCTACTAATTATGATTAAAAGATGACACAACTACGGATAGAATATCTATTTTCGGTAACTATATTTAGTTCCAAAGTTAATATATGAGTTATTCATTGGAACATTTAAGCGACGCCTCAAAGCACAGCTTATAGTCGTAGGTAAAGGATATTATAGTGTTACGAAGCTTCTGGAAAGGCCAGCCGTAAGGAAGAGAGCGTCAGTCTTGCCAAGTTTCTGGAAGGGTCGGCGAGAAACAATAGAGGCAATAAAAAGACCCGCAGGTAGTAAAAACTACCTGTGACACTTCAAGCCATTCTCACTACAGACAATGAAAAATGTTTGAGAAGAATAACATGAAAAAACATTATTCGTAATTATCTAACCGCTGGACTCGACCCGACAGTGGAGTGGAATGACGTTTGTGACACTTGCCAAGTTGTTAGACTTCACACACCTAACGCAATACGAAGAACTCGGCTTTGCAACTTTTCTCGCTGCTTTTGTTTTACCGGGCAACGGATAATTAATTTGTTATTATCCCGTGCGAGAGGCGACGTTAACCAATAGACTACCACTGCATAGGTGTCAAGAACTTACCGCTAATTTCCTATGGAATATGTATACGCTTACAAAGGCGATTTTCCGTATTACGCCACAGTACTCTTATACGAGATCTGGCATTATCTTACGTTATGGGAAGTTCAATCTCAGCTACCTTGCTCGGTGGGGCGTGCTACTGAGCAACAAACAAGGTAATAAGGTTTAAAGCCACTACTGAATAGAAGACTGATAAAAAAATTTACCTTGGCTACTTGCCATGGTGACTTGATTAAACATGTTTCGACCAGCAGTTCAGTAAACTAATTTCATTTGTATCTTCGTTGATAACTCCTGCTACTGCTCCTGGTACAGTCAATGTTCATGAAGGCCTGTGCCGACTTACCAGGACTGTACCACTTCTACTTTGAACCTGGTATTATTTTTCAATGGTTACCCGCAGAAGGTAAAGTGATAAAATAAAACTAGTGATTAAAAATAAACATATATTCAACAAAAAAATATTAACACTATCAAGTTCACTAACACGGAATGTATTCGTGAATAAAAACATTAATAAAAATATTGTGATATTTTCACTTATCTTCATTACAATAAACTGAACAGGATGTCGTGAATAATTTAGTGAACCTATTAATTCGCGCCATTTTTGTTACGTTGGCACAGATCCAAAATAGATGCTAAGTTGAGAATACTAGTAATTACAGACGATTAATTTGTATGGTCGAACATGAAGAAAATAAATTTATATTTTTATTACAAAATATAATTTAATAACCCTCATAAAAAGCGAGTATACATTTTATAATAAAAAAATATACAAAACTGTTCGTCCGACCATACTTTGTCTATTTATATTTGTCAGCTTACTTCCTCTTTCAGCCCGCTGTAAGGCGCTACTTGCACACCAAATATCCATACAAAAACTCAATTACTATTAAATCCTGTTCAGTGTATTGATGCTATAGAGATAAGTTCATATTTGGCATAATTATAACGATATACATCTACACAAAATCTTTCCATTATGTTTCAAATGTGTAAATTCCAACATTAAACTTCAAAACTGAACTTACATGTGATGATATATTTAAAACTATAGGTCAAAATTTCAAATGGTTGCTTAAAAATCGATTTAAAGTAAGTAATTTATATAGATAATAACGAAAAACATCTTCGTGCAAACTTTAATACATACAAATGTAAATTTGCATTCGTTTTAAGAGTAGCCATATATATTATTTAGCTCGCATGCTCGCATTTATGCATCTTGAAGAACTTACTTCTGCTTTGGTATTTACGTCATTTTATATTGTATACAATTAATTGATATTTTTACGCATATTTAATAAATTCATTTATAACAGCCGGACCATTTAATAAACATCTGTCAAGATAAATAATTAAAGTAAGCGGTACACATTAAATATTCGTCAATTAATTAACGAAAGGAACTATTGTCATTAACAAACTGAATACAAAATAAACTTCACGAGGGTCCACTCATTCGCAAGTATAACGTTAAGAAAAATAATTATATTTTAATTATAATTTTATATTTTTTAATCAGTCGTTTCACACGGGGATGACTGAAAAATTAAGTGGGTGTTTTATCAACGATAAACTACATTTCTATAGACATTGGATATAGATATTAAAATACCATCGTATTTAAAGTGACACACAGCATAACATACGACGTATCTGTTACATTATAATCATTGAAAAAGTTTTGTAAATACAATAAACAGGAATTATGTCTTGTTATTAATAACACAGTTTAGTCTAGTTTCATGAGTACTGCAATATTTAATTATTAATTAAGTAAAATATAATGTACATCTGAGAATATAATTGAAGTTCTATATTTGACACGCTCTGCTGTTTAAAATGTACGTTTCGACAGCGATGACAAAATTCGAAAACTTCAAAATGGAGTGACATAAGTCATTGAATTGACACTTGCATACATTTTGGCGTTTTTGAATGACATCGTCACAAAAAAAATGTCACCTTGTATATCACCGCAGTATACTGAGTTGCAATTACACATTTCATAGTTGCTGCGGTTTTTTGGAATGAAATAAATGAAAATAGTTCCATATATTTATTTTACCTGTAGAGACAGGTATACTAAATATTCAACAAATTAAAAATTCCAAACCAGCATACGTCAATCGTGTATTAATTGACAGCACCGCATTAAAATCTATAACCACTGTAAAATAGAACTGCAGATTTACTTGGAGTCGTCGTGTTCTTCTCTCCGAAATGTATCGGTTAAAACTTTATGAAATAAGCATGCACGATGAGTAGAAAATATTCTAAATATTACCACAGACCAATTCTCTCATACAGTCCACCAATAAAGAGCACTACAGGTCAAAGGTTACGTTCACAGATCTTGTAACGCGTCAATAATGACATTTTTATAAACATACCTTCCATTTCATATAAAACAACTTACTCGATTCAGTTAATTTGATGTTATCTCTCAAAGTCATTAATCCTCGCAGTCCAAGTCTGTTTCGATATAAATACACATAATTTTTAAGTCATCACCGTTTTACACCGCGTTCGTAACGTCATCAGAAGTAGATATCCGTCTACTTCTTCTTCTTCATTTGCTTGGCTTTCTTTTTCTCCTCTCTCTTCTTCTCTTTCTCCGTTATAGACCTGTATAGCTTATAGCCGAAGAATACTGGAAATAATTCGAATACATACATTAATAAATACATTTTAATAATATATTACTTGGTTGAAGAAGTTTTGTACTTTTGGATAGGAAACAAGAATGTCAGTTAAATCTGTTTTTGTAATAACAATCGACAAACGATCAGATACCACGCGATGGTAAATGGTCACCACTGCCCATACACGTTCTGCATCACCTCGTCGTGTCAAGAACGGAACTGTAGATGAATTTTTTAACCGACTTTTTAGCACTAAAACCTAAATAGATTAATAACATTTCAAGGTGGAGTTTTGGCAGGATGGTTGCTAGCCAGGCAGGTAAAAATCATACCACCTTATAGAAATAACAGTACATGAACTATAACTTTAAGAAACCTGAAAAATAAAGGACGTCACGACAAATTCTTGTGTGTTGCTTAGTCAGGTGACCTGGTCGTAGTGACTAGGGTAGGTTGGCTTAGAACAATTTATGGATTATTTTAAGCGTAATATATTACTGTCTCTCTGTTACGCTCATGCTGTTTCTTCATAGATCGGGAAGAAAAATGTTGATTAGATTCTAATTGTCAGACCTAATTTAATTTTAACTTCAAGCAGTATTCTTCAGTGTTCAACGAGCCAAGTTTTTTTAATATATAGCCATCTTGAAACAGATAAGCCGGATTGTAACTCAAAATTCCGTTAGACTGATTAGACCAACACTGAAAACAACACTATCGTTTTTGCTTTGCATGTAATAAGTGAATATTGAATGAAATAAATAATTAGTTTTGCTTTATCGATTTCATGAAGATTAGCATTATATTTTAAATAGTCGAATTACTCGCTTTTATCACTGACACCAATCAAATAATACAACCTAATGTCACATCATCAGTGATTTCGAAATGCAGATAAGATTGTGAGAGTCTATTAACGATGTATAATTACAAATTAAAATAATATCAAATTAACGTTACAATATGGTCAATCCATTGACATGCACCTGCAAGGCAAGACAGGGTACGTCGGATTTGTCCTGAATTATACCTCCCGAACAGTTCTGGTACCGGCCCATCCAATTTGCGTTAATTACTTTAACATATACAAATTACAATTTAAAAGTGTTTCACGAATGTCCATGACTTGCTGTGCTACTTAGCATCAAGGATATTGTCTCTTTGTTACTTTTTCATACCAATAGGAGAAGATCGACCTGATAGTGAGTGGCTAGTGGCATTCATATACATCAGTGAGTGCATCACTAATACGTTCTTGGTCAAGAAGGAAAGGGAGAAGACATTTTTTAACTAATAGCTCTGTTATTGTTATCAAAATATTTTAAAAGCATTTTACAGTTAAATTTAGGAGGAACTGTAACCCTCCTCATCTAGCCAGGTGGATAAAGAAGCATACAATAGACCCGTATTTTCGGGATTAAATTGGTACAGAGATTTATGACCTCCAAGAGGATGGCCCATTCGACATTGCCATGTCCGTTATTCAGCTAGGTGCACCACGAGCAGGGTAGATTAACTTTACTTATGAATAGAAAGAGCTAGATATGCGAGACACGACAGAATGTAAATAAAAGCAAATAATTACATAACCAAAAGTTTTGGATGTGTCTACTGTGGTACCATACTTAATCGATTTTCTACTGCTACGATGTGCAATTTTTATATTACAATAATCGATTACCGATTTCACAATCGCCCGTTGAATTGTCAACTTGAATTTATAATGTTTATAACAATTATTAAAATAATATGAGATAATACATGACGAAAACAAAATTACAGTAAACATTTAATGATTATTTCAACAACGATTTTAATTATAAAACGTTGTAATAGTTTAAAATTAAAACTAAAAACAAGGGCTGATACACTTTTACTCAAATTAAAAATATGAAAGAAATTTTAAAACAAAAAAAAAACAACTATGTAAATAATAAATTGGACAGTGATAGTTTCATTGATGCACGTAGCTTAGAAAATGATAGGAAACGTATAGATTAATTATCACATCTCACAATCAACGAATCAAACCGATACTTAGTTACAATTAGGCGAGTATAGCTAGATTGTAACTGCTAAAAATACCCTCAATATATAACCGAATACGACAACCAACATGAAAATCATTGGAAGCTTTCGATGAAATCATAAAACTCTGTAACATATAATATGAGAATAGTCGCTGCGCCACGAATAAGCCTTTCAGCACTTAATAGAAAACGTTGTATTTATAAATTAAGTTTAAACTGTAGGGCTCGGCACCCCACATCTATATCAACTCGTTGCCATCGTGGTAGCATCTATTCAGATTAAATTTTGTAAATTATAACTTTTGTTATGTTCTGGTGTATATGCTCCAACACTGCAAAGTTTCATTAAAATTCCGCGGCCAGTATATTTTGCGTGAGTGATACAAACGTCCTACGGACGATTCTTCTTATTTATATAGTGTTCACAAAAATATTTTTTATACTTACAGAATTATGAATTACCCTGTGTAATGCTCAAATGCAGTGCTAGTATTGAATTAGTTGTACCTTCGACATATTTGCTATAAAAGTAAGATTGTTTGGGCTTTGTCTGTAAATATTCCAAATCTGCTTAAAATAACCCACCTAAGACAATGACAAAAAGCAGCATAGCTCCTGCGACCAATGCTAGTTTATACGCGACAGCCTCTCCAATCGCTTCTTCTATTCCACTGAAATCTATTTTCTGGTCTTTCAATTTCGAGAAAAGCTTCGTCGCCAACGCTTCTTTCAACTGAGCCACAAATTGTGACTTTTCATTCTCCGACATTGCGTCGTACTGGGCCAACACTCCTTGTAATTTTCCTTTGATTTCCGCCGATTCCTCATCTTCGCTCGTCATGGCCGCTATGTTTTGAAGCATAGACAATACGTCCGCGTTTTTTATGGTCTCTGCCAGTTTATCTTTAATTGCGTTCCCTATGCTCATTTTAATGTTTTCCACTGCGTTTTCCTCCGCCATTTTCTTATCGGAAAGCAAAAGTTGGTTTGTGGATGAAGTGATTGTAAAGTAATACTAAAGAGGATAAAATGTTATTTTTATGTTATCAAGTTTTTTTTTTAATTACCAATGTTATGTTATTAAGTATAAAGTATTTGCATTAAAATAATCGTCTTAAAGACATATATTCGATAATTATTGTAATAGATTTAGGTAATGTGACACAATATTCCATAAACGACTATATCTTATTAGAAATTTTGAAACTATTGAAACGAATACAATAATATTTGTAAATAATTTTAAATTATATTTATTAAAATATCTAGTTTCTTATCATTGTTTACTCAAACAGCCGTAGGATTGCAAACCAAGTTACGTTATTTACCCAAATTTCAAAACATTAAGTTTGTACACTTATAGTTTCAAATGTGTTAATTATCACGCACTAAACACTTTTAAATAAGTACAAATTTAAAATAGATAGACGCTGTTTTTTACATATTATAAAAAATATATATTAACTATCTGTATTTTTAAAAAATCACAATGTTTTTGCTACTGTAAAAGTTTAAATCACAACTAAACTAGTTTGTGAACTCAATAACAGCTGATGTATTTATATCTTGAAGTGGCGCAATGGTTGGCGAGCTATATCATTCAATTAAAGCTATGTTATATTTATAAACTGTATCACAGCCCATGGCATTCCGGCGGGAAATTTTAAAGACAATAAAAATCTTTAGAAAGAAAGAAATCTGCTTACTACATAGTGTACTGTATCCGTAGAGAGTGCTATAGCAAACTGGCTGGATAGGTGAGACATAACATACATTTACTACGTACAGTGGTTATTAAAAAAAAACTTCTATTTACACGCAAAATTGCAAGTATTATTTTACAAAAATGATTTATGCAAACTTGCATTTTTAGTAATATTTACTAAGTTGTTTTAATAACATTTCGATTTCTAATCTTTAACAAATGAAAAGCAAATTTGATGGGAATTGTTATAAAAGCAAACAAGCACGTAGACAAAAATAATATGCAATATCTTTCAATTAGGAATGAGTTATTTTTTTATGTACAAGTATAGGAATATAACAATTCGCCTTATTGTTATTTATCAATGATCTTTGTATCCTACATAACACTATCCTCGTGCTCAAATTCTACAGATAAGAAATTACAGTAAAAAAGATCGCTGTATTTTTACATTACTAAAAGTAATATTCAAATCAATAACGTTGTATTGTAATATTAATATAATACTCACAAGTAACAAAGTCAACGCCTACTGATAAACTGAAGTGGACATAGACAATATCGGGAGGAGGTGCGATTATCGTTTTAATGCAATAATTTCACGGTCGAATTACGTATGTCGATAGAAATTATCTTGGATTGAACTCCATTGGCCGCGTAAACGGTAACGGTTGATAAGACTGCAAGCAGCATGTTTGGACGTTTTCAATCTGTGGGAATGCGTGTTGATGAGGGTTAAATAGTAAACAGGTCTTCAAATGTGACGAAAATATTTAATAGTATAAAAATATATAAAGGCGTAAGAAAGACGAATTTTGACGTAAACCTAAATCGGAAATTATTCTACGAAACATATATATTCGTAATGTTTTACAGAATGAACATAACATTGAACAAGCGGCTCAACCCGACTTCGTTCGGGTTGAAAAATGTTTTATATTTAAATGATATATAGTTTTCATCCGGAATAGTGTGCCTTTAAAATGTAAAACAATTTTTGACATACGTGCCGTGGTTTCATATATTACTTTCCACATATACACAAGCTCACAAAATTCGCACTCTCTCTTATATATATTAGTATAGATAGCGATTGTCGTGTTTCGCATTAACATTACACCGAAAAACTAAAGAAAATATTCCCACTCGACGAATCGTTATTCGATCAAGTGAATGTCACACAAAAACTTAGCATTCACTAACTACTAGTTAACGCAGTTCAAGGGTCATCTATTAAAATGTCAATATTAATTTTTCATTGCAGCCGACCGATTCCTTCTACACGTACTACGCTCACCGTATTGTTTACACAATCGCCGAAGTGTTTAATGCGGCGATTTTCAGAGTTTATCGTTTTACTGATACGATGGTAGGTACCGAACGGGTACGCCGTCCACCTGGTGCTAGGTTATCTTAAAGAACATAACAGGGGGGGGGGAGGTCGACAGAACAAAGGCGAAAGGTTCGAACGTCCAAAGAAAAAAAACCGAAACATTTAGTGTGGTTATCGATATAATCTAAAACCGAATACTGTATCTCAAATCGTTTAAATTTTTTATCAATTAAATATTCGTTTAAACTTTTATATGCTTTCACAATAACCTTTTAATCAAATTTTGTTTATTTATTAAGGTAATTGTACTTCAGATTCTAACATAAATTTGACTATCAATTTGACAACTTTTGTCTGCGGCAATTCTGATTTTGATCATTTTCATTTCAAATATTTCATACGTCCCATTTTCTTAGTTTTCTCGTGGCTGCTAAACATTAACTACCTAACTAGCGGCCCGCCTTGACATCGTTCGAAATCATCCATTTTTAAAGTGTAAATACACTTGACATGTAGCCTATGCCAATCCGGAATAATATACCATTCACATGGTAAAAGAATTTATCAGATAGGTGCCGTGGTCCCGGAGACTACCCTCGACATACACAACACAAACTCACAAAGTTCACACTTTCTCTTCATAACATTAACATAGATCATGGTTGTAGTACGAGTTACATTTCGTATTAAGGTCATCATACTGAAGAACTAAACATTTGGTTAATCTTAAATTTTTGATTTAAATCTGAACAGCTAAAAGGTTTCAACATGTTTTCGTATTTTCAATTTCAATAATAATTTCTAGTCTTGGCTTTATAAAATCATTTGATCGCATAATTTGAGCTATATTAAAAATGCCACACGAACTGACATGTAGAATATGTGTCTAGCCTCTGTATACAGTACTATAAGAGATGCAGAGAAGTTTCTTTCGCCGTTTCTACTTCAATACTGAACGCCACTTGACCTAGTATTAGAAACCAAAAATCAATTAGCTAAAATTTGTAAAAAGAGTCTTACATATAACAGAAAAGATGATCAGCGCGAATAAGACTCCGAGGTAGACGCCTTCACCGTATCCCCCCAACAGTTTCGGCGCGTCACCAATCAGCATGGTTTTTATGTTTTCTTTCATCTCCTCGGGTAAGTTCGCAGACTCTAGCGTTTCCATGATCTCCTTCCTCGAGGGCATTTTCTCGGAGTCCACATTCTTCAGCAGCTCCTCCAACCGATGCAGACTTTCAGTATCGATTTCGTCCATTATAATTCTTATACACTGTTATTAAATTGCATTTATTGCTGTTAGTACTTTGAATGCAATCGATATTAAACTGGCAATAATTGTCACAAAAATTATCAATTACAAAAAGTCGGGGTAGAAGGGAGTGTTCGTAACGAATTTTAAATTGTCAGCTAGGGCTCTGTTGATATCAGGCGAGCGAGCGAACAGGTAATTTGACAGAAAGTGATGGCAGCACTGCTGTCAATGGCGTCCGCAATATTGGCGGGAGAAACGCGGTGCTGGCGAAAAAAGATATACACCCGCTCCTTAATTGAGCTTTTAATACTGCATGAAAATTGTAAAAATATGCGCGGTTGATTGTACAAAGACGATATATTGTAAGATTAAAAAAAAATTAAACGTTCACACACTCACACCCCTGCACTAGGACCCCGTGTTCCGGTTGGCATGGACACACACAAATATCCACAAACACCCAAGATCGGTACACAAGCATTTATTCGTCACATAAATGTCTGCCCCGACCGAGACTCGAACCCGACACCCGTCACTCGGCAGGCACGGTCACTAACAACTGGGTTATCGGGTCGTAGAATATAAAAAATATCTTGTTCCAAGTTCCATTCGTACCGTAAACTATCCAAATCACACAGGGAAATATCTGCTTTCACCGTAAACCATATTACTTCACTTTGTTTCCTGAAGTTTTGGAAACATATGTTCACAAACGAGGCTTTTATCGTTCGGTCGGTGCAGCGATACGTTTGCGACCGAATTCAAACTTACCGTCTGACGTTGATTACAAGTCGTGCCGTTACTAATGGCGTTAATTATAATTCAAATAAAGAATTGGTCGATAACTTAACATAATTAAAGATACAATCAACACATAATCGCTACCTTATATCCAATATTCCACGTCGATAAATAATATTCACGCTATTGAAATGACTATGTACACAATTCCACTGTACACTGTACTTATCTTGCGGCGAATGATACGACGTATCAAGACGTGGAGGTCCACGTTGGAACATGTGATGTGGTGTAATTTATAAGCGGATGGCGATTACAAGTGGTTTTCATATAGTATTTTTATGGCTTATCATGGTTAAAAACCAAATTAATTTCTTTGTTCTAATATTGTTTCATAAAACTTTACCGAAGTATATAATAGATAAGATTATCTTTCTTTCCTAAGAATATGATACTTGAAGTTTTCTATTATTTTAATGCTCTATAAAAATGTCAACAGGTAAACGTTACAAAATTGATCCAGGTATGTTATAGCTATATGTATTATGTGCAAATAAGCACCTTTAATTACGGTCAATACAGTTTATTATACTTAACATTATATATTTTAAGCCGTCGAACGAACATGACCAACCTGCGGTGAACTCTCTAATTGAAACTTTCAGAAATAGAGTATTACAAATAGTTTTTTTTAATATTCCATATATGTTTCGTTGAACAAAATAGTTAGGTATTATCAAAAAACAAACCAACATTTAATAATTTTAAACCACCCAGTGTCCTCATAGATATATGGCTTAATATAAACAATATTTAATAATATATTTTTTAAACATTGTTATCGAAACCCATTTTAATCCTTGGTTTTATATGATGCGATAAAGATTAATTAAGTAATGTGAAAGAGAAGTAGAATTACTTCACATATGATAGAGCGAGATAAAAAGACAATAATACTATACACACACTGACAATAATTAGGTAATCAGAGATTAAAGCGTATTCTATTTTTATTTTGAAATTTTAGCTTGAGTCATTTAAAATATGTAAAAAAAATATTTTATTCAGCAGATTTTCAATTATTAGAATAATTACTACGTGTGTGTGTGTGTGTGTGCACTATGTATAATTATACTGAACATAACAAAAATAACAGTGTTAGTAATTTGAACTTAAAAAACCTCTCTTTCACATACTGATTAAGTTTTTGTACGGGACAAATTTCCGATAAAATCCTTACTCGGAGTTGTTTAAGGTATTACCCTTATTACCCTTACTTAAAGTTTTTGTGTCCGTGGGCATAATTATTCTACCTTTTATATTGTTAAATGCACAAAATACCAAGTTCCATACAAAAATTGTCACTCATCACTCACTCATTTACAAGCCATCAAAAATATGAATTTCCGTAAATCCTTCAGGAATACCAGTCACCTTAAGCAATTGCAGAACCTCAGGCTCAAATTTAAAGTTTCTACCATAAACATTGTAGATACAATTTTAACAATCCTTAGTTTCTGTAAACCGTGAATGAAACTCAGTAGACATCAACAGAAGTCCGACATTAATGAGCTGAATTAACTTCGTTTTTAGATACGTACACATGGACATACTTTTAAAATTAAACTAACCGACATCACTTCAAAATTCTACGCCTTACGTTTATACATATAAGAATTAAATTATATATATTTGTTGCAATGACTGCAGAAAACCAATTAACTAACTTTTACTCCCTATTCTGCAGGAATAGATTTATTTCTTGACATTTTTTGGCCGTATTGGGGCGGCCTAGAATACTCCCCCCAATCCCATGCTGGCAGAACAGGGTGTCGTAAGAGGC
>DWPT01002946.1:0-15240 GCA_018251895.1 Agathymus mariae mariae | reverse complement strand
CATATATTACACAGGTGCAGATAAATAAAAGTAGGTTATACTCGTAATAATTACTTGCAAATTATCGTCAATCAAGTCGTCGCCTTCATGTTAAGGGAAAAATGTTGTTATTAGCCAGAAGTTGGCAATCAATATATAAATATTCTAGATAAAAATTATTCGTCCCGTTTTGATCTGGGTATAATTGTAATTTACGTAAAGCAGATTAATGTGAAAACTGCGTACTGATATTATATTTATGTCTGTTGGTGGCAAACGAGCAGACGGGTCATCATCGAATCCATTACCGACGCTTTGCCGAGTAAGTAACAAAAAACTGGGTGGTATAGAGCACAGCCAACTTCACCAGCATGAATTTGGCATTAATGTTGCGTCGGTTGTTCAGTAGGGTTTAACATAAGGTTGATTTAGACTTAAGGATGTATGAGCTTCTAAATATATATATATATATATATATAAATGAGCTATAATTTGTTAAGTCTCTCATTGTGTGTGAAGTCAGTCATCCTACATCTGACTATAGTAGTCTTAATAACATCAATTCCTCTTATCCTTAAAAAAAACCAAATCCAATATCCAAACAAGATTATTCGAGATTTCTTTTTTGAAGCGTTAAAACATCACCGCTAGTGTATTTAAGTACAATTTTAATACTTCCTCGTAAGATTCGTTCCATTCGTATTCAAGAGATAATTTTATAAAAGTTCTCCGAAATCACGATAATATTTTACAGCCAGCACTTAGTCTATAATTAAACTCCGTGATTTAAAACAAGGCCATCAAGATTACTTCACAAGTTCATATGATTGATCAGTCAATTGAAATACAATTAATGAAACGCCTGTAATAACATATTTACTTGAAAGTGAAAGTTACTTTTAAAAAGGAAGACGTTTTTTACTTAAGACGTTCGATACGATAACATTGGAAAGAGTATGAGTGAAACATGAAAAAATATATTTCCATTGTTCATACACTTATACACCACAACGAGACGCGGGTGTGGACGTATTGTCGCATTTGACGCGGGTAAGTCATACATAAATAAATGCAATAATAAAAGAAGGAATGGTAACAGATGGGTTCATTAACTCAGAAACAATAAACTACATTAATTGTTTAATTTTCCTATTCATTTATTATTGAAGCATAAAAAATAATTATATCACAAAACAAGGCAGATGTGTACTCATAAACAATACTAAGAGATAAAGGTTATTTAAAACTAAATAATAAGGGCTCATAACTTCAAGCCGAGGTCGCAAAAAGCGCCTGCCCACTATATTTATATATAGAAATTATTAAACACAGTATTGCGCATAATCAAAACCCAAGAATAATTAAATCTGATATTTCCGTATACCGAGGAACGAAGCCGAGACCGTTCTTTTAGTAATCGCTAAAACCAAGTTACAAGATCATCAACTATGGAATTTATTTACATACTCTCGTATAATAGTAAATTGAATGTTTGATTGGGTTCGCGTAAGATTGGGTTCCCTATTGTAAATGTATACAAGAATATTTTTTGCTTACATAAATTTAATCATAAACAATTTACGAATAAATTCTAAAGATTTATTTTCTAAAATTTCAAGCTTAATACTTTTAAGCTTAACTATTAAATACTAAGTTCACATTCTTAATCTGAATTAGTATATTTACTAAGTACCTATACAGCGGTGGGAGTGTGTAGTCAATCATTGAGTAATATTATATATTATAGGTTGGCAAGCTGTATATCGAAGAATGACGTGTTAGAACTGATAAAAAAATGACGACATTGTTTTTTTTCAACCTACAACGTAGGTCATAGCGCGCGTTGGTGCAACGATCACTTGTGGTTGAGATAGCTAAACGAACGGGCGCATCACTTTGTCTCGCTGAGCATAAACATTTTTATTGTTAACTGCTGTGTACGATTGCCAGAAATTAACAACTGTGTTTGTAGATTTAGTTTAGTTTATTCAAAAGTTGCAGTGTTTGATTTTAATAAATACAATTTAAACTAATTTGTGTACCGAATAATTTACACGTCCACATGCGGAGAAATTACATGTAACCAATGTACTGACAGACAGCTACCTTAGTGATTTTATAAGGATATTTTAGCATATAATATATGTTATGATATACACCCACGTTATGCACATGCACACAAAAAAAAAATGTAAAATGGTTAAATTAGGTTAATCCCACGTACATGCTGATAATACAAGTAAGTATGGTACAAAATAATGATTGCGATTGTGGCTTTAGACAACACCCACTGTTTCTCAATAGTGCAACCTACGGGGAGGAGTGAAGCACGCGAATTGAACGTGCTATATTCTTTAAGTGTACATTACTACGAATATAGATTAAACCCATGCAATTGGTTTAAAAAGCCGACACGCGGAACCCCAATACGTACATGTGTCACCCAACCTATCACAAACACGAATCACATGGTAAAATTAACAAGAAATCGTGTTTTATCACGCGTCGTAACAATTAATCAACGCTAAAGAAACTCGTTGATAAATTGCCGAGTAAATCGAAACCACATAACACGAAAATGTGTTGTAAATCGCATCGCGGTCATAATTATTCGGAAAGGTCAGCGCATGTAGAGACGGACTTCGCAGTAGAGAACTTTTGTTATCGTATCACATTGCTGCTAATCTTATCGGCTCAACAACTGTCCAGTGACATTGCTAAATCACGTTAATGATGTGAGGTCAAACTTTAAGAGATTTCTATTGTGCCTTTTTTTTTGCTAATAGCCAATTTTATTTCAATAGCCGGCAACGAGCAGACGAGCCACCTGATGGTAAGTGGTCATCGTCGCCCATGGACATCAGCAAGACCAATATAACTGATGCATTGTTGGTCAGGAAATGAGAAGGTTAGAAAGAAAATATTGGCTTTCAAGCCCCCAGCCGGAGAACGACAAGTCGTTTGGCGGCTGATTCAAGAATGAGGGTGGTAGGTAGCCAGGCAGGCTTCACGGAAAGATAATAATACCGATAATAATATTAATGACTCAATAATAATACTGATAATATAACCCTTACGCGATGTCTTACCGCCAAGAAGGCTGGCTTCTGTCGCCTCTTACGACACCCTATTCTGTCAGTATGATGTTGAGGGGAGTGTGCTAGGCCGCCCCAATACGGCTCAAATGTTTTGTCTTATATTTAACAGAAAATGTTTCACGACCGTTACATTAGATGTTCTAATTTAAAACGGCCGCCGGCACTGTTGCCTATCCACGTCTATCTTCCAACACAATAGGATTTTATACAGTACATATATCTATACTACAACATATTTCTGTAGGGTTTGTCTCTAATTTAAATTTTACTGACGTTGCGTGATGAATATCATCATATTCTAATTAAACAATTTTCTAGATTTATGTGTCTGTCTGCTTGCCGCCTGTAACCGATCTTGATGAACATTAGTATAAAGAAGAACATGTTTGTATGTGGCTGTGCAAATTATACTACGTATGATATCGGTAAACGTTGTGGTTATCATAAAAAAAGTAAACGCAGCTATATTTATTTGATTCTTTCCATGTGCGCATAATAATAGATAGTATGTACTATAGATTTTTATAGTTTATACGGTATGTAAACCTGTTAGATAATTCGTTTTGGTTAGTTTAACAGGTTATGTAATTTAGTTTCTTTATAAGTAGCAAATTATTCGTTTGTTTCACATGAAAATTAAATGTATATTATAATGTAATCTTATTCATATAACTCGTGAGTGTTATGTTAAACCATATAAATTGTGGAGTGTTGTTGGATAATGATAAGAATAAATAAATAAATATTACAGAATTAGTTTGCAACGATGAACTGCTTTAAAACAAAACCTAAAGCTGTTGAAATATCTACGCAAACGATGTTGCGGGGCGTCTGCTAGTTAATGTCCAAAATGCAACGGCGCTGTTTCTCTATAGATTGCCAATGCACCTTAAATATTTATGAAAATTTCAATGCAAACATTATTTGATATCGATCATTACAATCAATAAATATCCCACTGTTGGACTTGTCTCCTTTCACAATGAGAGCGATTAAACCACTTTTACGATGACTAAGTACGGACTTCATACATCTTTGAGGATACTACGGTGCTTTCTCCGGTGTGCAGCTTTCCTCACTATGGTTACGTACACCAAAGAGGTGTGAGCCGGATTCCAACTTCAGTCTCCAGTGAGAAACAGCACAACTACTTTTATTGATATCGGTATAAACGTTAAAATACATTTTTGTTTTTCTCTGTACTTTTGCAGTTCCGGTGGAAATAACCGAACAGATTTAAATGACGCCTGACATATTTTGTAAATATGTTATTGGTCATAAATCTAGTAAATAAAAAATAAAAGTTCTTTAAGGTAATTGTAAGCAAAGTTTTGATTGTTATGGTGGAGCTGTTGTATAAATGATTATGTTTCTAATTCATACAACTACGTAAATCGGAAACTAGTTCACAACACAAGAATGTGACCAAAATGAGGCAATGAAAACTTTAGTTGAACTAAATACCTAATAAACCTGTGTTCTACACCACCGAGTTGAATGCCGACGGTACTAGTGGGAATGTTCTTGTGCCACTTGTGCCAGTTATTACCATAACTTAAACAACTGCGAATTTTTAGTAAGTGGATTCAATGATTCTTCATGGTTGGCGATGCACATTGTTATAGATGCGTTTGGACAACCGCGATAAAGTACATCCGAAACGTACGTATCAAATAACCCGTGTACTCGTATTCTATCTTATTTAACTCGGTTTATCCTCTATGGCTGACAGAAGCCATAGACAGCAACAATGCATTGTACTTTTTGATTATGTAACATGGTTCACGGGCTTCTTTGTCGATTATTTTTTGGTAACTTTTCCGCAATCAACGTGCTTTTTATGCCGTTGACTCTCCTTTGTCGTTCACAAGTTCATAACACAGGATTTAAATTTCGGCAACGTAATTATACGTCACGGCTGTTGACTGCACTTGCGTGAAAGTCGTAGCTATGGGAATTTGCTGAGTGTAGTATCACCCGCAATCTTAATGGTTTGATATAATTTAATTTTAAATTAATTCTCATTTTATGTACTTGTATTTATATGTGCACACTCGTATTGTTTAAGATCTATGCAATATTTTTTAATTATCAGATTGTGTAAGCTAAATTCCTTTCGTACAATAGTTCAAATTCAAGGTCTGCTGGAAGAAATTTCCCGTCGAAATAAACAGTACCTTGGAGTGTATATGTATTTCTTAGATCATAATGAAGTTGGATGATTTGAATTTATTGCTTGTTTGGTCAAACAAATGACAAAATTGACATAAAATATATTGGGAATAGGGTATTTAAAATTCCAAAGTTGTTCAGTTACTTATATTCTTCCTTTTAAACAAGTTGTTCACAATATTCGATCACAATAATGTTGTTTTAATTGCATACAAAACCATGATACGCCTAATTCGTAAGGGTTATCGATGCCGGAGTGCCGCGCGAGCGCCGACCGTCTTCGCTGGCCCCTTCTCCGCGCGTGTCGCTCATGAGGCTTGTATAGAATATTAAAAAGGAACTTATAAAAATCATTAAAGAAAATGTAATGAGATGCTGTAAATATACAAAAGATCCTTAAGAATTTAGATTTTATATATTTAAATGACAACTCGTAACTCCTTTTAATCTTCACCCTCTAAAAGGATAAGTAAAAACAACTTAATGCAGTATATCTAACAATGGAACCATGAGCCATCCCTCAGAGAAGACAGGGCGACATCCATTAAATTAATACAAAACATATAAACAGCGGTGTAAGTATGTAACGGAACTTAGTGCACCGCGCGATATAACGTGTCGACGTGCCCGCACGAGACATCAAAGGTTCGCGTAATGAAAGTGCGCTTGTGGTAAATTAAAAATATTTTCGAATTGCGCCGCGGTCGCTGACATTGTTCTCCGATTTTTGCAAGTAGAAAAGAATTTTTATTTAATAGCCGGCTTTGAAATACGTTTGTGGTATTTAGGGTGCGCTCCGCCTTTATTAATTAACGCCGTGTTCTGTGTGAGTCGAGGTTTTTCTGGGAGTGTTGGAGAGGCTTGACTTGCGTGTACGAGTCTACGCTGGACGTAGCTTTATCTAAAACCAGTAACCCGTAGTCGACTCGCTTCGTGATCATTCTTACGATGTGAATATCCGAATTAATCATTCTGTCAGACGTTTTATAAATTTTATGTTGATGTTATTTTATCTAGAATCAGTTTGCTGTGTTCTATTGGATAGAAATAAATAAATTTAACACATTAATAGGTTCAACCGAAAATAAATTATCAATCATTAAAAAGCCGTTCGATGTACTCGAGTCAAAGTGACGGTTGTGGTGCGATACATTAAAATTGATGTTTCGTTCGGTCCTTAAGTGTTAAGCGGTCCTTACCGCTAAGTGTTAGCGGTGTCTCATTTGTGTGTCACCCGCACTAAGATTAGCATAGTGTTATACTAATAAATGTGTAAGTGCTTAATCATTTATTTACGCTATATATACTGTGACACGATTTTTCTCTCTCGTTTTATTGTTCTCGTTATGAGCTTACTATTTTATGTTTTTTTATAGTTATTTATTTTGCACCACATATAGAAAGTATGTCTAAAACATTCAAGGGATGTGCAAACGAGCTATAAATGTTTTATATGTTATTATATTAAACTAGTCTGAGCGTTTTTATGACAGATAATAATGCGTATTCAAATTTTGTACAAAATAATATTTTACAAAGGTTAATACTAATACAGTCTATCAACATTTTTTCCCCGATATCGTGTCTATACTGGCTATAAGTTCTCTTACAAATGAAAATGACCTTATTGTTTTTTATTATGCAATGTAATCTCAACAAAACGTATGTTTGCATATTTATTTAAGTCCTAACGATAAACAAAAATAAGTTTTGATACATACCTTCATTTTGTCTGACCACGAATCTATGGATTTACGCACGCCAAAGCTCTCTCTTGGCTTCGAGCCAGGCTTTGATAGTTTGCGCTTTGTGACCAGGTACTGAGTCTAGCTGGGAAGTCCACGGTAAATTATTAAAAAGTGTATTTCTGTGAGGTTTCACACCGCTATCTAAGCCGATTTCTTGACACACTTTGGCTGAAGACACGCCTCGTGAAAAGACACGCCTCACCAAAACACGCAACGCATTTTACGTCAGTTACGTAAAATGTTAACCACGTTGCACCTTTCCGACCACTTGCGAATCTTCTTTTGACCTCTGACATTACACTTTAACATTTTGTCTTTTGTAGTGATCACTACACACACATACACATACATACATGATACACTAGTGTATAGTGAACTTTTTCCATGAGCAAAGGGGTTATTTTTTGCCTTTCACTGGAAAATAAATACTATGATTGATCTACTTTGTTTAACTGTAAGGTCTGATTTAGGGCATTACCTGTATATCAACGATAGGCACTAAACCTTCGGATTTATTTGATAATACGCGAATCTCAGCGGGAATCATTTTTTCTCGCTATATTTTTTTTTTGATTCCTTATAAGGTTTCAGCGAATACTGCTTTTAACAGCATTAAGATTTTGTAGCACACCACTGCCCCAAATATTTTATGGTCTTCGATGGACAAAGGGTTCTTGCATTTGTGAAAAGTACGATATACGGCTGATACGAAACTTCTGAAGTATCTTGGAAATTACCGACAACTGCAAAACTGTTTTCTTTAACACGACATTTCATATCAACCACGATAAATATATATACGAGTATTCAGAAAAAGGAAACGGAAGTTTCTCGCACGATAAACTTGAGTTCGAATCCTGCACGCAGGTCTAATTTTCCAAATTGTGTGCGATTTACAAATGAATTATCACTTTCTTCAGTGAAGGAAAATATAGTGAGGATACCTACACACTATAATGTTCTTAAAAGTGTGTGGAGTCTGCCAACCCGCACTTGGCCAGCGTGACAAACAATGGTCTTAACCTCTCTCATTTTACGGGTTACGGGTTGTTATGAATGAACAGTGTTTATGCCCAGATTAATAACATCTAATTGCGAGTATATCTCGTTACTAACTTCCACCTAGATTGAAAAAAAGATGCTTATTCGATGCACCCAATACGAGAATTTTTCTATTAAAATGGAATACCGACGACGCTGAGTACACAGGTGTGTTGTCATTCAGTATTAGATGAAGTGCTCTCACGACCCTCGCTGCTCTTCAGTGGGCGTAACTAGACGGTTGTATTGAGCTTATTATTACTTTTTATTACGATGTCAAGTGGTACACAGCGCATTTATGTGTGTGTAAATTTGCTCACACTCAGCACATATGCATATATTACACGTTTTTTGACATCCTACATTAGTTTTTTGACCGCGAATAACAAAAACATAATCTACCTAGCAACTTTCCTTAAGTTTGCCCGTGTACTGTTCTGGATTCTTAGCTTTAAATTCTTTATTTTTGGATTCGTCTCCTTTTAAACTTTCAGATTATAAACAACTGGTGTTTTTAACTTTTTATTCATTTGAAAAAGTAAATTTAAGTTTCTAGCGCGCACGAATTTCATTGAAAGTGCCTCAAATTGGCATTAATTATTGTTTTTGCCCTCCAGTTGGACACATATCTATAATTATTACGTCAAAATTTAATTGAAAAACATAATCCAGGAAACTTATAGTTTAAACCTTAATTTCAAATGTATGAATAACTTAAGATATTCCTTGTTATGAATCAGGCATTAACTAGTTTGACTTTATTCAGATACTACCAGCATAAATACAGTTACTTTCAAAAGTTACAAATATACCCCAATACCCAAGACAAGTATCATTGTAAGAATATCGTAATAGACTGGTTAGAAACATTGTACTATGAATAAACGGAGGCACTTTTTCATAATATGATATTACTTGAGGTTAACACACGCACACTCACATCATTATATACAAGTTACGAAACAAATGATACGCGGTATATGTTCTGACATTTTTGTTTGCTGCTGTCATAAATAAAATATTATATTTACATTAACAAATAGTAATAGGTGTATACATAAATAACACGGGCTCTGTGTGTAGTTCGGAATAAATGTGGAGGAACGCGTCCTTTTGACACAGTACTTAAATAAACAACGAGGCTTCAACAGTTAGTTCAGTTTTATAACTTGACAATTTTATCAATAAAGTTATATTATAAAAAAAACATAAGTAACACTTTCAATGCGCACTTCGTCCTATAGAACTTGAATGTGTAATGGTACGTATCATTTGGCTCATAAACCTCACGTTGAAGTAGAGTAATTCCCGGTTGTTAGCGAAACTGTTGGCAGCGATGTTCTCGTAGGAAATCCGATTAGAGATACCAAACTATCTATCCGCTTATCGAGAGATAAATTTATAACTGGAATTATAAGTCTTAATTATGGGCTATTAACCAATTTTTATCAAAGTGACACTATGTAGGCATAGAAATTAGTAGTAAAATGCGAGAGGTAAATTTATTCCTCTCTAATATATAAAATTTTAGTCACTAAAAAACGACAATGACATTAGATTACGTGAATTGATTTATCATGATTATGTAGAATATGATCGTGTTATTTACGACATGTCAGAACATGGAATTGGTCCGATTTATTAGATGGTCCACGGGTAATGTAGTAATGATTTTTTTCTTTATTTTGGAAAATCTTTCTGAATAATAAAGCAATTTTTTTACTTGTGCTTTTTCCTATTATTTTGGGTGTAATTAACTACTAGTAAAGTCATTGTTTTTTTTTTCATATTACTTTAACATGTTACAATTTAATTCCTACAGGGTAATAAGTATTTATAATAATTATCATTCAAACATATTACATTTGTTAAAGAGAACTACGAAAAGATTTTCCGATTACTACAAAAAACGACTGCGAAAAATGTTTGCCGTGATTTCTTTTCATCCCCATTAAAGTTAGAAACAACAAGAAATTTGCAATTAAATGCACTGCGCGTGGCGGAGTCGATAATTCCCGACGAAACTTAACTAATACTGTGTCTTCGGAAAGAGCAGAAAAGCCAACTCCGAGAACTTAATATTGTGTACAATGCTTCTGGTCTGCTAGAAGCGGCATAGGGCATTAAAGAAGTTAGGAGACGCGGTGCTCCCTTGAGGAAGGAAGTTCCTTCCGATATATATTTTTGTTGTAAAAATTCAATAGAATCCATAAAGGAATGGTAATAAAACTGAATATTTTTAAATGTTATTGATAGAAATATTTAATAATGATTATTATATTCACTTCAATTACAAATACAATCTATTAATGTTAGGCCGCATTATTCGTGTTCAGTCCATTGTAATGTCGAGCCGTTACTTAATGATGATAAGTACCTTGATGATGCTCCGTTTCTGAGCGAAATATATAAGTACTTTTATTTATCATGATGCATTTTTCCTTCGCGGGAGGGAGGTAGGTTCCATTCATGTATAGAAGTATATACCATCATACATTGTGCTTGCAGATTGTTGCAAAGTAAATTAATACTAATTTATGACTTTAAATTTATATAGAATATTGAAACCATTGAACATTAAATTACATTACATTTTGAAATAAAATTGGATAACTTATTAATTAATATTGCGACCAAACCATGTAATTTATTTTCTTTACGAAAATATTTCAGATATGCATGTATTTTTTTCGAAAAGTAATAGCGTAACTTTGTGTGATTCTGTAAAAGTTTTTTTTTTTTGTTTCAGGTAAAAACCATCTGATCACAAAGTAAGCGATAGTTCCCTGCAAGGTACTGCAGTTGCAACACCGCCGTATCCAGTCAAATATTTATGTCACTGTATAGCAATTTATACGACTTTTGCTTTTAATTTTTATTTTCGTTTGATTCTTTCCGCGGCCGGACTTGTAATGGAATATTAAATTCTGAGACGTCCCCAAAGATTAAAGCGTCATCTGAAATGTATACTTTCATTAACTTGTATGTCACTACCAGTACGTAGTACGTATTTGATGGCAATTTGATTACCCTCTATCATTTTAATACCTTTTCCTATGTAAGATGAAATATAATTTGGAGTGTATAAGGCGTCATCTACAATCGAGTCTAAGTCAACTTCTCCTGAGAGTGCCAGGATGAAGCACATCTAATCTCTCCTATTAGATCTTAGTTTACTCCTTATCATACAGCTTCACGACTTTTATCCTAACTGGCTAGCTACCACACTCATTGTAGAATCGGTTGTGAAAATCAGTAAATAAAGAAACGGTGACACACACACCTCCGTACTGTTATTCCCTTTGTTGCGGTCGTTGTGGACGTACACAAAAATCCCATAACCTGAGATCGGATATCTATCTGTCACATAAATGTTTGCCGCGGTTAGGAATTAAACCCAGTATCACTCGCTCAGCAAAAGTTAAAATCGTTTGTAAGTCAAACCGAAAACCGGTTGAAAATCGGTTATAAGAAGATCTAATGCTTCCTAAGGAAGCAAATAGACAGACCCGCTGATCATCAAACGCATGATCGCTGTGTCGAATGTCAAGAAGCAAGTGGATAAACCTTTATAATAGCTCTGTGACAGCCCAACTGGAAGTTATTAATTGTTACTTCACGTTTGATTTGTAGGAAGGTGATAGTAAGTCACGCAAGCAAAGAATCCAAGCATGCACGAATGTAAACGGGATTTTACGGAGCCGTCCATACTTCCAACATACCAGGGTATACCACGCCCTGGCTGATGTCGGGTTGGACTCAAGGATGGAAGCAGAAATTACTATACTAACTAACACAGTTTGGATGTATTGAAACACTCATGAAATTTTCCCGATCACCGGACCAACTGGAATTCCCACAACTATTCGAATATATCCGAAATCACATAAGTTTACAACACGCTACTGGTACTTCATACCGGGTTTCTTAGTCCACAAACACTAAAAATATATGTTAACAATTCCCAAGTGTAGCACATTCGACCTTTTTTTGTGATTTATTGTCAAGTTCCCTTCTGTAACTAGCGAAAGATCTTGTCGTACTAATGGAGAGGAAATCTTAATGACATTTTTTTATTTTATTTATGAAAGGCATAGAAAGAAGTTTTTTTTTTTTTTAATGTGACCTATGTCCACGTATGAGATATATTTTTTCATCATACATACAAAACCCTAAAAACGTATAAAATTATGAATATTTATTGTATCTTTCAAAGGAAATTAAATAATCATGTACACTCATATACACTGCAAACAAGATAGGTATTCGCAGATTCGCTACAATGCATAGATATAAATAAAATTAATTAAGACATCACAAGAAATTAAACGTCCGAACGTTTTCTGTGTCCGAGAATTGAACACGAAGCCATCGCTCAGCAGATATATGTTATGTAAATAATTGATTATGAGATGATTTATGATGTGTTGATGTGTTTCTTTCGCCGTTTCTTCTCCTCAATGTTACAGCACCTTTTCGAAACGGCTGTAGAAGCAAAAAATGACGTGCACAATTGTATTTACAGAATACCAATATGAATTTTGAATTTAAATTTAATGGTTTGATTTCCTGTAACGTCCACCATGAAATAACCACTGTATGCAGTCCTTTCTGAAGACTATCACGCTGCTACCGACGGAGGGCGAAAAGTATGATGTACTTCATACTTTTCGCTGTCCGCTGGAGCTTCAACAATTGCCTTAAGTTCTTAGTTTGTAAGTTTTATTATGCGACCCACACTGAGGAAATCCGGACATTTTGACTGAGTTAACTTTATTGTGCGTGGAAGCCGCTTTCGCGAAACTGCGCGTCTGTCGTATTATTTCTGTCATTCTTACGGTATGGTGGCGATTTTGTAATATTAACCAAAATCTATATTTATCGGACTGTTAAGATTGAGTCATTTCTCATTTTCGAAGTTGTTAATTTCTGCCATGGCAAACACATTTAGGCACTTAGAGTAATTTAATTTTATTTATGACATATTAATCTTAGGGAACATATGATATTTCTAATACGCACAGATGTACCCGTTAGTGAAGTGCTAAAAGAATACTATAAACTATAATGAGTTATTGTACGAGTTAATAAAAGGTATTCGTTGAAGCGGTCGGGGATCACACGCTACTAGCTACATTTCTTGAACAGTTATATGCTTCGGAGTGCACATAAAGGTGTTGATCCCGGCTATTAATTTCATATAGCTATTAAGCATTTTGGGTATAAAAATACCAACACTCTATTTGGCCACTAACCTCTCCACAATTCTACTAGAAAGCAGCGTGGTGAAGACCGCCAGAACCTCCTCAATTACGAGAAAAGTGCAGTGAATCGGTTATTGGCACGTAAACTTATGAATAATTAACGAAGCAGGATTTGAACCCAAACCCCCTAAATGTATAATCGGCACTCGAACCATACTTCACACTTCAACAACAGTAATTTCTATGTTCAAGGTATATGCTACAATTTTAGAGGGTAGGTAACATCTATACTTCTATATCAATCTCTAGTGTCCCACTGTCTGTACATTCCATTTTTATTGTCTAATTTCGTGATAAATATTCGTTTTATGGCTCACTGGCATCATTTTGACCATATAAAACATTTTTATTTGTCTATCTATCTATATGTCCCGTTCTAGCTCCAGAACGGCGTGACCGAACTTAATGACAATTGGTATGTAGTGAGAACACGTGGTTGCACAGATAATAGGCTATATGAAATATCTGTAAACCTAATGATATCTAATCAAGGAAAAAACATAAAATTCTGAATAATCATGAATATATAGTTAATTGTTCAACCTTAACGAAGTCCGAGAGGGCTGCTAGTTGGTTAATAATTTGTAAGTAAATCGAGCTGTTAATTCCAGTAGGCCCAAAAAGTGGAAAAGTGATACAGCGAAACAGACTTAGGTGTAGGTATAATAATATATAATCTATATAATAATATATATGAAACACAAAGACAATATATAGCACTGTTATACATACTATGTAACACTTTAATATCTGATTATAAATAAATATTGGTACGTATCTCAGTTTAGTGGAAACTTGTAATTAGTTGGAATACCGTGTAACGCTGAAACTAATCAGCAGTGGGCGAACTAATTCACGAGGCACGTACACGATGTCGCGTAGGCAGGACGAACACGACTCCATAGTTATAATACCGCTGTAACAAATAATCTGTTTAGAGATATTCATCACATTACAATTTATATAAAAAAAAGATTACATTGGGGATTAAAGTGTTCAAGGTGTGTATGACTTCACTAAGAACAAATCAGTCTATTTCGAAATTTCCTATTTTTCTGTTCGTTACAGTCACATCGCTTCAAACAAGAGTGATTGTTGTTGTGAAGTTGAGTTGTGATTGAAGATATGTAGAGCGTGCTTTATGTTACTCCAGCGTAGATTGATGGAGCTGTTTGGGTCTAACCCAAGTGAGCCAACGTTATGTTAATGAAAGGCCTCCGACATACGTTATCGACTGTTATTGAATGATAATAATCGGGGTTAATGACTTAAAATGTGTTCCAAATGGAAAGAAAATTGCTAATAAAGATCACTCATCCGACTACCGACCACAGCTTAATTTGTTCGAGTACTTAGTAGCAAAAAATGCCCAATCGATTTTAATGGGGAATCTATTAAAACCTTGTAATCTATTAAAACTTCTAGTTAATATTTATTATTATACGTATAGTTATGTACTATTTTTAATAAAAATAATTTTAATACAATTTTTAGAAAGACAAAGTGACACAGTTTATTAAAAAAAAGTTTGTTAAAAATACTGTTTTCTGTATTTAAACCGCTATTTATTGGGCGTGTTTTGTAATTTTTTTTTTGAGGCTACATTCAAATCTTGTAGAAGTCAATCCTCACCCTATGACGTTACATTGATGACATTGTAATAGTCCCAATCTGTGCATGTTTAGTGATATGAACATACGCTGTAACGAATATATCGTAAATTCCTAAGGACTTATTAAATTGTTAAAATATTTATGGTATTTAACAACAGGAAGAATAGGAGAAAAGATAAGAAAATTCTACGAAGTACAATCAAAAGTCATCGACAAGTAATCATTCTTAATCATTCACGGGTAATCCAAAATACTACTGAAAAAAAATACCAGAAACTATATCGTAAGTTATACTTATAATCATTTTATAGAAATCATAAAGACG
>DWPT01002945.1:0-15241 GCA_018251895.1 Agathymus mariae mariae | reverse complement strand
ATTTCAAATTCATAGAGGGAGTTACATTTAATGTTGTTTATATCGTTAAATGTATATTAAGAAAAAAAATTTAAACATTTATTTAAGAAATCAACTTTATGTTACTCAAGCAGTCCCAATATCAACCGAAACGATTTGTAGATCTCTTGATTGATTTCTATTTCACCACTTAAAATGATAAGGCAATTGATTTCTGCCGCAAATGAAAATGAATTGATGTGAAGATTATCATTAGTAGATTAAATTTTGTTATAACAATAGGTAGTATTTACGGGGTTCGAAAAATACACATAGTTTGTATTTATGTACAAATACACCTTTGAGCAGATATTTGTATTGTACTTAAAATATATACACACTCTTTATGAGTAGGTATCTTTAAGCATAAGTAGATTTTAGCAAAATAAAATACAGAGTATTTCGAGATCCCACTCTAAGCCTGTTACGATGGACTTAAGGTGACCTACGGGTGAAGTAACGTGAACGCTCACTGTACATAGATAAGATCAGTGTAGAAGAACGATGCTGTAGAAGTTTCAGTATTATAACAAAACGTATTAGGTTCAATTTTATTAAATGAATTGAATTTTTATTAATAATTACAGTGGTCCAACATCATTAATATAGAAACAAAGCTGATACTGACTGGACATTATGTCAAATATTTTGTAGTATCACATGACACAGATTAATAAGTGATATAATTACATATGTAGTTGCCAGAAAACTTTGTTTTGTCATTTTAATTTGACGTTATGTCAACATGCCTGGCATTGGTATACACGTACGAGCAAATACGTATATAATTATTAAGAACTTAATCACGGAGCCATCTATCGAATTATATCATAGTTCTGAACCTTCGTTTCAACAACACATAGTTGTTTTTGATATATGATATATTTGCCGGTATAGCATAAAATCCTTCATTTAAATATGTAGGAAATACAATAAAATAAAAATTAAGGGCTTATCACTTGAAGTTGACGAAATGGCGGAGAGTACGATTTGGAAAATATACATAATAATGTGTGATCACTGTTAATTGTTGTGAGAGCCAAACAATAAGATAGATAATTTACCTATCATTTATTCAACATCTCAATATATGATATAGATAAACAATTAGTGTATGTTGTGTGTATAGTTCTGTACATTGCGCTAATCGGTAATAATCGGTGCTCCTCGAACTCTCTTATAGATCTGGGATCCGTCTCACTCCGCACTCCGTACCATTGACCGATCTGGACCGTAGTGATGAGTTCGTTAGGTTCTTACGTGCAACTCAGTCTCTCTGCGCATTGCTTAATCTTAACAGATGTACTCAACTAAATTAGATACAATAATAGATGTACATTACATTCTATTTACTAGATTAGATGTGATTATGTTAGTTTACCTGTCCAGTGTTAGTTTCTAAAAGTTCCCAGTGGTGTTTGTAGCCTACGACCATCACCCCTACTTCTCCATCCATTAGCTTAATTAAAATAGGGGACTCGCACAGTAGTATATCCTACAAGGATTAAAACAGAAAACGTCAGAAATGTATAATAGTTGGCAATGATGTAGGCGAGACAATTGATGAAAAAGCGCCTGTAAATTTACGTGTGAGCAACCAACGAGGAGACGATGACTTTCTCCTTAACTGAATTTTCAACAGTATAACCAAAACATGCAACAATTTCTTCTACAATTGTGTAACCAAAACATGTAACAAGCATACGTCCATTGCTTCTGAACCTTACGTAAGTATTCTATGCACTTTAATCCGTCAGCGGTATAAAGATAAAACAAAAAAATCACTAGTAAGTTCAAGATACAATTTTTATCACATGTATCATTATGTCATGCGTAAATTGATAGAACGGGTTCGGTTAATTATATGCGTTCCTATGTCAGCGCGTGTGTTTACTTTGGTTTACATTAAGCTCATATAGCGACGGCAAAAAAGTCATATATATATAGTCTTAGATTACAATTTAGTATGTGGATATATACAATAATAATAATAATTTCTTGGAACGTCGATGTTCTTGAACGCAAACTAATACAGTTCATTACAAAGAGCGACCGTTGGGATCAAATTCGAATTACCCGCGACTGGCCGGCACAATAGGTCTCTGTCGATCTATTGCTTAACGATTAAAACCCTTTTGTTCTAAATCAAATAATATTATTTATCTGTGTAAATATTTTTGATAACTCTCGTGAATATGTAGATCGAGTAGGTAGCGTTAATTGTTGTTGTTAAAAATTAATTAATCAAATATTAGATGTAGTATCCATACCTTGATATGTACATACTCGAATCCCATCTCGCAGTCAGTCTTCGGTTCTTCAGTTAGTAAGAGTACCCTCTTTCCTATAGCAACAGCCAGTAGAGTCTTTCCGCTTTCTCCTATTTAAAAATTTAATCCTAGTTATCATAATGTATCTTATTAAACACATATTCAATATTAAATATGTAAAATGATGATTGTAGTCTGGCACTAACTTATAAGAAGTAAAATAATGTTTTCGATATTATATAACATATCTATACTAGTATATCTGTTGTGTCTGTCTATCTGTACATTTTTGACAAATTTCATAATATCCGTTTTATAACTCACTGACAATTTGATTATATTGAAAATATTTATCTTGTTGTCTATCTCGTTATAACACAAAAACGGCTTGACCAATCTTAATGGAAATAGGTATGTAGTGAAAACACGTGATTGCGTAGATGATAGGCTATATAAAATGTCACTTAACCTAACTATGAAATTAACTATTGAATAATTATATATGTAATTAATTTTCGAACCTGAACGAAGTTGAAGGGGCCGCTGATTTATATATAAAGTTAATGGTTCTGTTTAGTGTTCTGTAACGTTTATAAAGTCAGTTGATATACATCGTGAAAGGAGACTTCAGGTCCAGCACTAAACAGTTATGTATTTATGTATGTGTCGTGTGTGGTGATATAAAATTTTTCTTAACCTGTTTCCAATATATCGAAGTAGTGCGCAGTCTTAGTCCTGGGCAGCCTCGCGTGCTTGCAGTCCTGCAGCGGTCGCATGGCCCACGCGCCCGCGCACAGCTCCGGCAGCGGCAGCGCGTACAGCCCCGCGCCGCCCGCGCCGCCCGTAGTGGACCCACCTCCGGCCGACACGCGCGCGCCCACTCGGAACAGTCCCGCGCGTTCTGTTGTCCTCGCTGCCCTCACGCACCCCTCCCATCTTAATATAACCCGTGTCGTGCCGCTTTCTAAGGATTTTTTTTATGTTATCAAGTCCATATTAAAAGTAAATGTGTTTGTAATTTTATTTTTGGTTTATTTTTTGGTAAGTTTACTGGCAAGGTAAAGGTTAATATCTAAGAAATGAGCACTAGTGGTCTGCGTGACCTATCGACATCAACAACCACCGATGTAGACTCCGACAGCGCATTTGAATCTTGAGCTAGCCAGACACGTAAATAGCTCTTCCACCGTTTCCTTTGTAACAGTCATTAACGCGGATTCTCTTCTTTCTTCATGTATACTGGTTACCATTGAAAGGTTATTTATAAATGTCATTAGAAGTCTATTAGTTATAAATTGTTTAGATTTAAGTGGCATTTGAAATAGTAAAAAAACATTGTCCGAAAATGTTTGCAAGGCTAATCCATTTTTCAGATCAACACTATATTTTAATTTTGTTAAAAAAGTACAGGGAAGCTATAAATGGAAACATTCCAATTTTTACGTCAAAATAGTCGTCTTTCGAACATAATCATAACCAGTCTACTATCTCTTATACATAAAATTATTTTTCACAACAATTTTTTTTATGGTAATAGTCGACAAACGAGCCGACGAGCCACCTGATGGTAAGTGGTCATCGTCGCCCATGGACATCAGCAAGACCAAAGGTATCACTGATGCGTTGTCGGCCAGGGAATGAGAAGGAGGTAGAAAAGACTGGCTCTCAAGACCCCAGCCGAAACACGACGAGTCCTTTGGCGGCTGACTCAAGCAGGAGGGTGGTAAGTTAGCCAGGCAGGGTTCAAGGAAAGATAATAATCCCAATAATAACATTAACGAATTAATAAAATAATCTTTATGCGAAGCCCTACCACCAAGCAGGCTGGCTTTTGTTGCCTCTTACGACATCCTGTTTGCCAGCGTGAAATTGGAGGAATTCTGCGAAACCCATCACTTAATTGTTAACAATTTGAAGACAAGCAGAAGCAATGTCAGCTCTTGAAAATCATTTTAATACTACTAAATTGATGGTTTGATAAAGTTTACGTGGAAATATACGAAGCACTATGTAATGCATACATTTGGGTAAATATAGCGTAACTCGTTATTTAAAATTATTTATTATATAGCGCTAATCAAAGGTGTTTTAATCTGAGAATATCATTTTTTATCTTTAATCAATTGCCAAGTCGATGATAAAAAAGCATGGTTTTACTTATTAGCAGCCATTGCCTGAAGAGATGCTAATATATTTTTTCAGTTCCATTGTAATTCCCTCAATAGACCCAAATCAGAGAGTGAAGCCATACAAAGATTGTATGTGTTAATAGTCAGAACCTTCCAGTATGTAAGTGTTCGAGGTAGTGGAGAGTAGGAGTCTTCCTTCAGCGAGCTGCTCAGCGCACACCGGCGTAGCGGGCAGTGGGGCCCCGCGCCACACGCGTCCTTCCCACGGCGCGCGGCGTGCTCCGCCACACCCTACGGGAAAATATACGATGGAACTTCTCCACATATTTTGTATTCTTGTGTTGTACTTTACATAACAATTTTTGGTGTACAAATAAATAATTTTGAAAATAATTAATCTTGAAACATCTTTTGACTACTTGCTTTCAATTTACTATACGAATGACAATTTCTTGCCAAGTTTTAATTATTATAACAAATACGCCTGCTATTATAACGTGCTATTACGTCGTTTTCACTCAGTAGGGACTCTGACTGCAGAGCGAGGGGTCCCGAGTTCAATTCTTGCTTTTATTTATTTATGTTTCCGTCAACTTTTCTGGCTTATTTCTAAGTTGAGAATTTCAACGTGAATATTGCAGAAATTTTAATTAAAATAAAAAACAATTTTTGAGCAATCATCACCATATTATTTAGTTACTGTATTACATTAAGATTAACTTTTCTTAAAGTGTGGTTACAGAACTCGAGCCGTTCCTCAGTTTATGAGAAATTAATAATTGATGACGCATAGCACTCACCCGTAGACACTAGGCTCGTAGGCGCATCGCCTCGTAGTACAGCGTCAAGTTTGAGAGCTTGTCCCACGTGCAGAAAACGCTCGGTACGCGCTGCGCCCGCGCCGCCTGCGCCTGCGCCGCCCGACCATACGTCCGATAACGCGCGTCGTGATAACATTGGCTAGGGAAATAATAGAAAACTTAATTTTCATATAAAACGTGCAAACATTAAGGCATAAGTAATGGAGATAATGAAGTTTGAATATGTAAACGCAATATAATCTATATTTTTAGTCGATTAATTTGATATTAGTAGATCTGAGGTTATTTTTATTGTTAGATGTCGTCAAATTCACTCAGCTCACGGCTCTGTATGGCGTACTGCCTGCACAAATAAATTATACTAGACGTAAGCCATGACACGGGCTTTCGTTTCTTTTCAACTTCTTTGATGGGAGAATGTTGTATACATATAAAACGCTTGGATCAAATCTCCTTTGTCTTCGGTACTGATAGCGCTGAGAACATGAGACTGGAAGATCTAAATCGGGTTACAGAAGTATTTTTTATAAAATTTCACTACATAGTTATTCCCTGATGGAACAATAGTAATCTAAGGCTTTTATTACACGACTATAACTATAATAGGTTCACGTTTCATTTGTTCACAATGTTCTGTGTTTAGTGACAAAGGCAAATCTAGAGCTTGACGCCATTGTTTTCTAATTGACATTTTTGGTTGTAACAATGGAAATTATGATGGAACGGGAGTTTTTTTTTTATAGACTACTAGATAATCGTAGTATGTGAATTACATGTTATAACAGTAGGAATATTAAGTTCTAGCTCGCCCAGCAGATATTGCTCTGTAAGACATTCGTCACCGGACCATATTGTGTGAATATGTAAATATTATGAATTGTGTGCAATAAGTAAATGATTGACTACAATTCCACTTGACGACAAGTGGCGATGTAGCCTTAGTTATCCTCATAATTATTTTAGATCAGTTACACGTTAGTGTTTTTTTTTTTTTTTTTTTTTTTGTCCTTGAACGGCGGTGGCCACTTACAAACATATGGTTAACTCACTAGTTAGCATGCTTAAAAAAAAAAGATTTTGTCAATAATTTGATTACAGCGCCACCTGTCAGATCGATACATAACTTTGAATAATCGTCTTGGTAACACTAACGTAAATATGTCTAACTGGTTCAATCGGTGCGCTTGTTTAAAAATTACAAGCAGCTTTACCTCGTCATTTATGACTCTTACAGCGAAGGACGGGAATCGGTTGGTCGATATTTCTCTTCAATTATAATGTCTTTAACGCAAGAGTGAATGAGATTTTACAAATCTAATGTTATTTACTGTCGAGAACTCACTCACTATTTACCATTAGACAGTACTGTATTTTAGCACTATGTTATAAACTTGAAAAGTATAATACTTCATGAAAAAAAAAAGAACAAACCCATTAACTAGTTAAATTGAATAACGAAGCCGAAACATAATAATATTATTGGGACATTCGTTCATCAATATGAAAAGCACACTATTTGAAATCGAACATGAAAATGGAATTCGTATAAACGAGAGTAACAAACGATTCGACTCACTAAACTAAAATCTCGTTAAGGGTTGCTGTAATTATCAATTACACTGAGCTAACGGACAGACTTAACTGTTTGTAGGGGACATCGGTCTCGCGGGGATTATACGACAGTACTAACGCTAATGCGCTAACTAATGCGCCCTGCTAACGAAATTGGATTTTGGTGCTAGGATTTCACATGGGCATAGAGTTTTACTACAGCGAAGTAGCCTTTAATGCCAGGATTTAGATAAAATATTGTAGCATTAGCTAACGAGTACGAAATCTGTTCGACGTAGATTTTATATGCTCATATTAAAAGATAGTACTTTTAATATGTTCATACAATAAGAATTTGTATTCTGTTACCAAAAGGAACTTTTAAAAAAGTGCTAAAATATTTTGTTACATAAGTTGACACATAACATCGATTGACCTAAGCCACTACAAATAAATTGTTAACTATATGACTACGTGACACAATGAAATCTCTACAATGGGCCGGAGAAGTCGTGACCTCGCCTTAACGTCGAGGTAGTCATCACTAGGTTGCGTATAAAGGTGTCAAGAGTAACATGCCGTACACACAAATAGACTGGAATCAAAAATTACAAAACGACAATATAAATTTGAATGACGTCAGTGAAGTTGTTAGTTGCCCAATATTAGGAGAAATTACATCGTCCGTTCGGGGTCTTAGGAGCTCCCCCGAACTTTGAGTCCCATTTAACCTCCCCTACTCGTGGTGCATCTTGCTCAACAACGGATCATTTTGGCGCTAGGACTCTTCTGTTAGAGATTACAAGGCTTTGTACCACCAAATTTACACGGGAGAATTTTGCTCGTCTGGCTCGTTTCCACTCTATGTGGAAGATCGACTATGAAATGTTTCATACGTGTTTCAATCGCAGTGTTGAAAAGCCGGAAATAATGATGTGGGTCCCTCATTTCCTTTTTGGACGGCAACGCGTCTGTGATGTCCTTGGTTTTACTGACGTCCATGGGCGATAATGCTCACTTACTATCCGGTGGGTCTACTCGTTTGTCACCTAGTTACATAAAAAAGACGTATCGTGATCTATACGGTATCGCGTCTGTTGTTGTGTTGTAAGGCGTCTGGTATTTTGTTGGTGTGTACGGAAGATAATTATAAAAACACGAGTTCTGTTGTTGGTGTGGCGATTAGATTTGAGTAATACACTTAAATATATGTAGGTATTAAAATGTATGTTATATTTAATGAAATTGTAAGATGTATTCTCTCGCTAATCTTAACATGCATCTCGATAAAAATTGGTATAAGTTGTATAAGTTGGTGTTATAATATGTTGTAGTCTGTGTTATAGTATCTGATAAGCTCATTGGCCTTCTTAATCTATGAACTTAATGTCAGGGCCGGTGCAGTGTCTCATATAAGCGTGTCAAGAAAAAGCTGACTGTATCTGAAATGGTTTACGTCCGTAGCATTTTTATACAACATTATATTTAGTCAAATGAGTAAGTTTGCATTTCGCAACAATAGATATATTTTTCAAGGCAACCAATTTAAATTATGATCTTATACTAATAACTCTATATTGTTTCAGCCGACCATTTTTTATTTAATTAATTCAGAAATATTAAAAATTAATTAAAATTAAAAATTAATGTGTAAGCCGTCATAAATATTAGCTTATAGCAATCTCAGTTTATATACTAGTGTGTGATTATGACATCATAAATAAATATTAATATTTACCTACACCATAATAATGTAACATAATATCCGACTTACCACCTTGTGGTCGGAGCAGTGCTCGGCGTAAATGTCTCGTATTAGCGTGTCAAGAGTCCGCTGGCGTTTTAAAGCAAACGTCGGTGTCTGAAAGGCAGCCTTCTCGCCGTTCATCAACTTCACCTGTAACCAGTCCAATTACTGAACATAACTAAGTCTAGGTTTTGAAACGTAAAACATATTTATACCATATAGAATATCGATGATAAAATTATATTATATAATTATAATGGACTATGACGTATTTCAAAGATGCTTTGATCTTACAACCCTTCCAATTTATAGGAAATCCTAAGTTAAATTTAAGGAATCATTCGACAATCCGTTTTCAAATAACAGAAGCCAATGAAAGGAAGATTGCCGATTTTATTTGATTCATACGCAAGAACTCGACGAAGGTTTGAAATCTTAAACTAGTTTAATTTCGCATTAATATTATAAATACTACAAAAGTGGTCCAATATTTTCTAGAATTAGACGAAAGACAGATGAAATTGCGACGAATGATAAATGAAATGAGATGGAAATCGCGTTTAAGTATAATTATTATAGGAACTTACCGTATTAAACTTCAAAAAGTATTTATAATGCCGAAACAAATACCATTTGTCATTTTTCCAAGCGGGTTTATCATATTCATAATTGATTTTGACTAGTTATTCTTAAAAAAAAAAACAAACCTTGTATACAGTACTTACCAACAAGAATTCTCTGAAGAGCTGTGGGTCGTTAAAGATCGCGGGGCAAGGCAGCGACGGGCCGAAAGGAGGAACAGTATCGTCACTATAAACACTCAATCTGTACCCTTCTCCCTCCACTTCCGATACTACAGCAAATATATCTGATCACCCTATAAGAAAATCACGCAGCCAAAAATTGTAAAAGTTTATTTACAAACATGTTAAAAAATAAGTCAAACAACGTATTAAAAGAAAAATAACTTATAGTGTAACATAACACGTTTTGTAGCAATATGCACAAGCTGTCGGGTTAAATAAATCAAAGTACATAAATTTATGTTAACTGTCGACTTATGTCATACAAAAAAGGAATATAAAAATGAATATAAATATGTTCATACAAAAAAGGAAAGGAATGAGGTATAGTTAGGTTATAAGAACCTGCCTTTGGTTACAGCGATATAACATTTGTAACACTTCTGGTATCTGTAGCTAAATACCTAATTTGAAAATGTCTGAAAGATAAATAAATTAATTTAAATGTTTTTTTATATCTCATCTTCCTCTCAGCGTATTTAGAAATAGATACGATTATTGCCGAGAAATAATTAGTCACAATGTTCCTACGTAAATACAGGTCAAAATAATGTAACGCCTATAAAATAAAATGTGTACTGAAACTTACATGTACGCAGTACGGAGTAATATATATATATATATGTTTCATAAAATTATTATTTGTAATACAGTCACTACAAGGATGGAATAAAATTAATACAAGCTCAAATTGGATTTTCTAATTAATTACAGTTTGATTTGATCTACCAATCTTCATTGCGGTTAAGGCTTCGCCGTGAGCTTTTGCCGTCGGAAATTACTTGGTATATTCATAACGATGAAAAAACATGTATATCGTAATTATATACGCGACTTCACCTAAAAATAACAAATTTAACAGTATGATGTAATCAAAAACAAATACCGTTGAATAAATTAATTTAATTAATAATTGTAAATTTAAATAATATCTGATTACAATATTTTAATAATAATATTGAATAATTACCAGATATTATATATTAGAAAAATATTTATGCCCAGAAAATAATTCAGTAATATTACAAAATAAAAATTGGATAAAAAAAAAAATGAATCAATCATTTTATATTAAGCAGATGTCAATCTACTGAGCACGGTTGGTGGTTTGTTGAGTGGAGTTATTTGAGTTTTGCTATTAGTTGTTTGATGTGCAGGAAAAAGGAAAGAGGATGGTTGGTAAAAGCCGTTCTTCTTTGTATGGCTATTCAAAATTATAGGGATTAAGTATCTATCCGAATCTTACCTTAATACAATATTTATAAATAGAGTGAGACTGATTGATGGACGGACGGATACACAAGCGAGTGTCCTTTTTCCATCGGATGTACCGAACACAAAAAAAGAGTACACTATTATTGATAATCATATAAAGGATACGAGTAAAGTGACTCTTTACACACTGCGGGTTGAAGGTGTTGTGGACAGAGTCCTCCGTGAAGATAATGTTGACGATGTCATTGCCGATGTGTCGCTTGCGCTCCAACTGTCAACGATAAGAATAATTTACTATCCTATTTGGTGTGCGAAACGGGGATTCCAGTGGTTTGAATTTTTGTAAACGGGTGGTTAGTGTTCAAATAATGCAACTGGAATTTCAAGGATTAAATTTATAATTTTTTAAAGTTAAGTGCGTTATCATATTACAAATATATTATCACTTTCTTCGGCGAAGGAATACATCGGTGTCGTAAGGAAATGAGAGATAAGTGTACATCAGAGTTAGCCATAGTTACTAAGGACGTATGAAGTTTGCCAATCGTCACTGGTCAGTTAGTGCCCTTTACCGTTCACTTTGTGAGGAGAGACCTGAGCTTAGAAATGGGACAATTATGGATTATGACGATAATGTTCTGATTCAGCCGCTTTGCCTGGAGTCAAATTCTTACCAGTATTCATTTTTTTTCAGTAGGATTCTTTTTAGGGGTCACAAATACATATAGAAAACCAAACCTACAGAGCGAATATATAATCTGTCTGGATGTCACCTGTGATTCTTAAATTAGCAAGCTGGGACACTATTGTATACTACAGATAATTTAAACCGTGGGTATTGTATACATTTGGTCGAATAACGCAACATCGAAGGATTTTTACGCAATAATGAACATTGCTACAAATGTAATTAGAAAAATATCATTCAGTAAATTGTTTTTGATAGAATCAGTAGGTCAGGTCAAAATAGTACTAACGTGATTCACTAACCAATCCATTCGATTCAGTGTTATTTGAGCGAGTATAAATTGACTACCTCTATTATGAGAATGATTGATTACAAAACTCTATTAAGTAATCTATGGTTTTAAAAATATGAACAGCACTTTTATTGAATAAAAATGTATTCCTCGTTTCATTTTTGACAGCGTAATCAAGGGTGACACTCAGCATTAATTCAGGTTGAAAATGTTTCCATGCTCTCTTCATTATAATGTATAAAGTAAAAAATAAAAATATGATTGTGTTTACTACACCTGAAATATATAATGTTAATATTTTGTTCAAATGAAATTTAGTGGTCCACAGCGGAAACTGTCACCTTTAAAATTGAGTAGATTTTATGCATACTAATCACGCTGTTCTAATGCAAATCGATCTCAATCAATCAGTTGGAATTAGTAAAGTTTGAGTTAGTTGGCTAAAGTAAGTGACAATATCTCTTATGCCACTTTCTTTTTCACGTGCAACACTTCGGTATTGGCTTTGAAGTGTATGGGCGACAGTGACCACTTACTATCACGTGGATGGTCTGCTTGTTTTTAAACTAGTTACATAATAAAAATATTTTTAATAAAGCTATATATTATCTTACGTAAATTTATTCAACACATCAAATGGCTATAATAATTGCGTTCAGTAGATTTCGCAAATTAACATTTCTCCCATTCTGTTTTACCTTAACCTTTTATTTCGTTAGTTTGTTTAACATCAAATGTGTAAATGTTAGTGGAAAACATTTTTATGCGGGTCTGTGTTAATAAAGGTTATCAATAGATAAAAGTCGTTACATATCGGAGAATTTTGATTAGTATAAGAATTTATTATACTAACCTATTCGCCAACTGGTATGTGAGCAGTAAGGTCAAGTTCATAGTAGACTGATGGGTTGAGGCTATTTCACAAATTCGATCTATTATCATCAAAACCCTAATCAGAGCTTGGTAATTTTAAAACCACGTACATTCAGAATAGCTCTTCTAATACAAGTTGAAATTGCAGTTGGAATGCAGCTACTTTGAACCGATTATCATTGCCAACCATTGTATTATAACCATTGTATTAAAACTTTTGATTAAACCTTACAACTTTACTAAAACTCTGCTTAAATGACCGAAGGTTGGTCTTAGCCAAGTAAATTGAGATTAAAATTTAAGTCAGGCTTTGAATAAGAAATAAGTGATTTTACATTTAACAGTGACCCTGAACAGGCCGCCCACTTTCTAGAAATGTGGACGTCTGAAGAGTACTCCAGCATGCCAACATGCTGCAGGTAGAAAAATCAAAGTTCAGAAGTTTGTTCTGAAGCCTTCTGACGTCTTCACGATTGATATCTCTCAAAGACTTTGACATAACTCATTTGTAAAATGATTGCATTGACCATACTTGCTTTTACAACGTACACAACCGCCCGCTCCGATTGTTTAGGTTGAGCACATTATGTTTCTCAATAGATATTATGCAGGTCTAATCCATACGAATCTTTAAATAAACTGAACCGCAACAAAAAGGGTCGGTTAGAAATCTTCAATATCTTCAAAAGTATCTGACCTAACCTTATTAAATAAAGCCTAAATTAAAGAATATTTTGATGAGTATATTGGTAACAGGTGTGACTTTTTACACGCATTTTAGTACATTCTGTTGCCTTCGCGAGCTCGCAATATTGCTGTTATGTGATTTGGCGTACTTTCTACTAGGTTTTTGAGACGATGCTGCTATTCCTCTATTAGAACTTCTTTCATTTCACGTAGCGTGATTGGCGGCGGATTCCGCTAACGTACAGGTCGTTCCAGTTGGTCCCATGCATGCTTAATGGGGCTCAAGTCGGGCTGCGTGCTGGTCACTGCATGTGTGTGATACCGACTTATTGAAAATAGGCAAACACTATCTGAGCCAAATGCGGGCTGGCATTGTCTTGCATAAAAACGGCCAATGTTCACTAAAAATGGACCAACGTAGTCATTCAGAATTTCAGTAACATATCTTTTTGCAATTAAAGTTCTATTTTCTATCACCACTAGGCTAACTCAGTGAGACTTTCAGAAACAGAATCTAGACTCGTCTGACTACAAAACTCTTGACCATCACAGTCATTCAGAGTCCAATTCTCGTGTTCTCTACCATAACTCAACCTTGAGTTTCTGTCGTGTCTTTCTAGTTTTGGGTCATTTGCACGTCTTAATGGCTTTAAATTTGCTTTAGCCTTATGCCGTCTTGCTGTATCCGTATTCAGAAGGTTTCCTCCAGTTCGTAAATGATGATTTTTTACATCAACAGCTGTAAGAAAGGGGTTAGTCAGAATTGTTGACACCACTCCCGCGCCGTTGTGCATCTTGTTCGGCCTGTTCCTGGTCTTCGAAGGTTGGATCCAGTTTCATGGAAATACTGGTGTACTCCCTAAACTATAGAAATAATGACACCAACATTTCTCGCTGTATTTCGCTGACTGTGCTCATCTTCAAGCATTGTCAAGATCCCGGTACGTTCTTCAGGGGTTAACGACATGATAACTTCAGAATAATAAATTTATAAGGCAGAGACACGATATTTATAACCTTTTATTGCAAAACCAAAACAAACGCGAAACAATTAATTTGAATTTTTTTGGTACTAAATTCAAAAACAACCATTATTTTACATTTTCAGTTTTTTATACAATTATCAAAAAAAAAGGTTTTACATATTATTTTATGTGGCATTAAATGTTCTTTAATTTACTCTATATTTCATAAAGCTGGGTCAGGTACTTTTGAAGATATTTGAACACTTTCTAACCGACCCTTTTTCTTTGCGGTCCAGTTGACTATAAAAAAAATATCATCATGATTTTAGCTATATGTGTATATAGATTATTTATGGTCTGTCATGAATGTACGTAAAATAATTTTTAAAATATGTGTGGTAGTTCCGGAGATTACCCACCTCGTGCACAAAGTTAGCACTCTCTTTATAATATCAGTATGGATTAAACAATATTAATACATAACTATGTTATTATTGATGCAGAAAATTGACAAGTAATGACTGATACTGTGTGTGGTAAAAAAATATGAAACCATAAAACCGTAAAAATATCACTATCGATGTTTATACTCGTAGATATGAATGTCGGGTCACCAAGAGAATTTCACTTATCAAATTTAGTGCCAGCGAGCCTACAGGCTGTTAATCAATTATGCAGATGTCTTGTGCTACATCCCAAATTGGGCGATGAATATTTCCTACTGAATACATTAAACTGTATCTGTATTTAGGACTATTGTGATACGTATATGTTGTGATTCTGGATTTAAACTAAGGATGTTACGGATATGAAATTTCGGATTCGGATATGGATACGGATATATGAAAGACATTTTACCGGTTTCGGTTACGGTTATGGATATGAAATTACTTCGGATTATCTGATTATTTCGAATAGTTTCGGTTACAGATATCAGATGATTTAAGACTTATTTACACAGTTTAACTTTGTTTCTAAATATTATGTGGTATTATCACATAAAAAACGAATTACAAATAAAAACTATCGAAAATGAAAACGACGCGGCCAATGTATCGGCTCGGTCAGCGTAAACCAGTCATAATGTGCTTTATTTAGACTGCCTATATCCGAAATTATCCGAAACTTTTTTATCGGATTCGGTTACGGTTTCGGATATATTTTTATTTCGGATATCCGATA
>DWPT01002944.1:0-15242 GCA_018251895.1 Agathymus mariae mariae | reverse complement strand
GTTGTAGGGTGCCTAATACTTTTGGCCAAGGCTGTATATACTATAACATTAACAGTTACACATAGCGTCGGTCACCTGTAAGCCTTCTTGACCTCCTCGAACTGTGAGCCGAGGCCGAGCGAGAAGGCCTGGAACTGCAGGTTGGTGTATTGCCCCCCGGGGATCTCGTTCAGGTACACGTCGGCGTTGCCGGACTTCATCGTAGCGGTCGCTTCGAACGGGCCGTATAGAGTGCGCGCTTGCTCCCAGTACGCAGAGTATTCAGACACCTTTTGTAGGGGGAAGCCTGAAAGTTACCGTTCAACTATTATATTTAACTCATAGTTAGTCAAATAGAATCGAATCTGGGATCCCATCGCTCGGCAGACAGGGTGACTACCGACCAGGCTACGGGGTCATCGGATTGGTTTATATGAACTGTTTTAGTGCATCGAATATTCGATTCATCATTGTTCAGTTAGCGGATTCTTCATATTACCAGCTCATACGTCTAGGATGGGGAACAGAAGCGTGGTGACGTCATCTTATGCTAAAACGATCGTTTTACCTCAACGGTAATCGGTTCTTACTACTGGCACAGTTAAGGATCCATCTCTACCTGAGATTACTTTTAACATTTATATGAGACTGGTAAAACCACATGTCAGTGTCATCTATGGGAATCCGCACCAACAGTGACGTCACCACCACGCTGTCGTCCTAGAATGAGCAGTGATCCTCTCTTCGAGCGCTGTGCTGCTTAGACACGAGTATATTTTTTATTTACATTGTACGTATTTTTTGTGCTAGTTAGCAACTCATCCGCGCTTTGCTTCGAGAAATATACATTTTTCATGTTTACATCTCATATTAACACATTCTCTCTCTGTATCTCTTTCTTTGTCTCTCAGATTATCACCTCCGTATATGCATATTATCTTTGTTTTTTTACAATAAAGTGATTAGTATTAGAAACATACGGAACACAGTTGCAGTTACAAACTACCCTCGAATACCAGCACTTTCCTGGTGTCGTCGTCGTGTCATACTCACCGGTGTCCAGCTTAGTGCCCTGCAGCGACGCGACAATCGCGCCCATGCTCGGCTGGCTGGTGAGGCCGGACATGGAGTCGACGGCGACGTCGATGACGTCAGCGCCCGCCTCCGCGCACGCCAACATCGAGGCCACGCCCGCACCGGACGTGTCGTGCGTGTGCACGTGGATCGGCACCGATGGATGCTTGTCGCGGATCGCTGTTATCAGTAGCCTGGGGGCAAGTTGGGTGTGGAGTTTAGTTTGGTGATCGTTTAGATCTCCGTCTTTTAACTCTATAAACGATGTAATAAAAGACTTACGCTGCAGACATAAATATACGGTAGGGAGAGATTCAGGTGCACGTACAGTGTAGTCGGGAAGACGGTGGTGCTTTTAAAAATATTGATATACAAATAGGGACGTGATTCAGTTCGATGATAAATTTCAAATTTCTTTTGTGTAAATTTTCCGAGATATACTTTAACATTTACAAAGACTCACTTCGCGGCCTGCGGCTTGAGCAGACCGGCCATGTCCTTGATTCCGAGCACATGAGTCCCGGCCTTCACCAGCTCATCGGCCAACTTGAGGTAGTAGTTGAGGTCGTACTTCTTCTTGCTTGGGTCTGCTACGTCCCCCGTGTACGAGATAGCGGCTTCAACCACCCCGCCGGCCTTGCCGGCCGCCTCCATGCCCAGGATCAAGTTCGGCAAGTAGTTGAGCGAGTCGAACACCCTGAACACGTCCATGCCGGTTTTCACCTTGAAATTACACCAAAATAAATGATCACACACTCACACGCTTAGGATTCTCCGTTGCTTGGTTGACATGGACATACACACAGATACGACATCACAAACACCCGTAACCCGAGAACATACATACATTTGTTACATAAAGAGAACAATATAATAATATTGAACATTATTCTAGTGTATCTTTTAAACTTGTCATAGGTTAAAGTATCAAAATAGAATTGCACAACAGAAGTATTAAAAAAAGGAAATAGTTTTTATACATATTTACAATATAGTTCATACTGGGTGTGTGTGTGTGTGTGTTATGTATGTGTTCGAGAGTTAATTCAATTAATGCAATAGTGTGTACCACATTTTTTATTGTTATAAAATCAAGTAACCATTCATATTTACTTACAGCCATATCGCAGAACTTGAAGACAGCATTGTCGGGGTAGTTGGTGTAGCCGACGGCGTTGGCGCCCCGCAACAACATCTGGAAGGGGATGTTGGGGATCAGTCGCCGCATGTCTTCCAGCCGTTCCCAGGGGCACTCGTGGAGGAACCTGTGATTTTTTCCGTTTATTTATAAGTTTTTAGTACGGTAGCAAAAAATATTTTTTTTAGTTAAGAGTCGATGCTTGACAACTTCTTTTGGTAAAACCCAGGATGGTAACGGCACTAACCTAGTAGACCAATTCACGCTTTTAATGGTTTTCAATTAGATTTTGACCACCAATAATACTTTTTGCACGCCTCTAAAACGAAAGCAATGCTGATATTCAGACAAGATTTTAGAAAACCAGCCCGAGTGTTGTAGCAGTACTCTCCACGTGGGCGAAACTGCGTTTTGTACAAGTTTAAAAGTTCACTACATATCACCGCAGATTTACAAGGACACCAAGCTCCTCGCTGTTGCTTTAGCCTTCAATTAAATGAACTGCTCGACCTTAAGGTTCGACGAAATGTTCACTCTTAACAACTCATGGCGGTCGGTGTAAACCACAGATCCACACGAGGATACCTCGTGCTACGAGGCTTACGTGCATCTGTCAATGTATAATAAAACTCAAACACGACCCCTGTTGCAAATCAGCACGTATCTTTCAAAATATTCATCTACCCTCCATTTACATTTCGCATGATTTATACATTTGATAGAGCTCGTGGCAAATTTATTGAGTGCTTCCGTGCTTCAGAAAGCACTTTAGCGATTTGGTTATCATCTTCATGTCGGAGACTATCGAGGGGTATAAGAACTTTTTACATTTGTATTGACCACTAACCGCTTCACCAATCCGCCCTAGAGCAGAGCAGCAGTAGTACGGCCTGCTCGAGTACAAATAGAGATACGCGCCCTATAGAGCCTCGTGATATTCACGACACAAATACGATACGTTATCTTTCGGAAAATCTAAGGGTCCCTGCGGAATAAAAACTAAACACCAGTAACTCATATCAAATAACGGATATAGACGGTATACCTAAAACGCCGAAGCAAATTTGCGCAATAGAGACATTTTTTCTATACATAGATATACCTCAGTGCGACATCGAAGGTAGCCCCGCCCCAGTTCTCCAACGAGTACAGGTTGCTGAAGTTATGCGCGACGTACGGTGATACGGCCACCAAATCGTGTGTGCGCACCCTAGTGGCCAGTAGCGACTGGTGCGCGTCTCTGAACGTCGTGTCCATCAACAGCAGACCCTTGTGTTGGCGAACCGCCTTAGCGAACGCCTCTGGCCCACCCTCCGCGAGGATCTGCTTGAACCCCTTCGGTGGTTGCACGGCTGTAATGTTATACTTAACGTTAGAACGTGTTGTTTCCAAATACATTTTGATTCTATTATAAATCGAGTCGGTCATGTCTAAGTTGTTTGTCGTACTAAAAAAAATATTTAGCTCGTCACCGTTATATTTGCGTATTTGGTTAATACATTTCTATTTTCCTACATGTAAAAATTATACTCATCAAATTATGAATAATAATTCATTTTTAACAGTTATTTTGAATACGATACACTTCAATGCGTACTCACAATTTTAAAATTGTTTTTTAGGTTTGTTAAAATCAATAAACAATCTTTACCTTAGCAAACTTAATTGTATTATTCTAAAATCCACACACAACGTTTTTCTACTTTAAAACACCATTTCTACAATTTGTAACGTCTATTTTCCTATATTATGACAGTTGTATTATTTGATACAAACTGAGCATAATTCACACACACACGGTAAAAACACTTATTATATTTGCATTTGCACAATCAGTAATAGACTTTAAATAATTTAGACAAGGGAATTGACATCATTCAACTGTACATTAATCTTGTCAAGTGTACATATTGCTAGTCAAATAGTTCCACCGTGTAATTATGTCTGGTTCGTTGTCGAACGTCCGTGTGACCCACAGGTAACTGACCTCGACAAACTAGTAATTGTCAGTCCACCTCACTGGCTAAGTAAGGAATCGCAAAGTGTCCACATTGTGCACAGCTCTCACTAACACACGATATCTCACGATGTTACGATACGTCTGCCGCCATCACTATCTTACTTCGCTTCCCATCGGATTACAATAATGTACATAAGTACGCAGTGGTAGAAGTAAAAAAAAATGTGTTTTATTTATCAAATTCTCCGTGAAATTTGTTTTATTTATCAAATTCACCATGAAAATATTTTTCAAGGTGCAGATTATCGCCATCACTATCTTACTTCGCTTCCCATCGGATTACAATAATGTACATAAGTACGCAGCGGTAGAAGTAAAACAATTTTGTTTTATTTATCAAATTCACCGTGAAATTTGTTTTATTTATCAAATTCACCGTGAAATTTGTTTTATTTATCAAATTCACCGTGAAATGTGTTTTATTTATCAAATTCTCCGTGAAATTTGTTTTATTTATCAAATTCACCGTGAAAATATTTTTCAAGGTGCAGATTATCGCCATCACTATCTTACTTCGCTTCCCATCGGATTACAATAATGTACATAAGTACGCAGCGGTAGAAGTAAAACAATTTTGTTTTATTTATCAAATTCACCGTGAAATTTGTTTTATTTATCAAATTCACCGTGAAAATATTTTTCAAGGTGCAGATTATCTATTGCATTCATTATTCAAGGTCACAATTAGTAGCTCGGTACAGACATCCCATGAAAATATTCAGTAATCTTGAGGCGTTAATTCACCTCGCAAATATAAGACAGGTTCGACATTCAAACCTGATGAAGTAGTTCGAAGGCACTAAAAATAATCACGCACAAAAGCAGTAATATAGGACACGACACAAGCGAATTCCCCGAGACAGTGACACAAGCGGACACGACACACCGAGAAACGCTACATTTTAGTTGGATTATACAAAAAAAAAAAAGAAAAGCGTATTACCTGTGTTCTCCCCTGTCAATTCCTGCCTTTTAATAGCCTCAGGTGAAAGGTCTGAAAAATATTTTTAGTAAAAAAAAAATTGGCGCAGTGCAACATCGTCAATGGTGTGCACTAGATGGCGCAGAGTGACTAACACTAAATGAAAACATTTAATAAACTACGAGTAGCTCACCGTCTAGTAGATTAGTAAGTGGTTGCAAACAAAATTATAGTAAGCAATTTAACGTTTTTCTAATCTGAAATTGTTATTTGTGTAAAATTAAGTATTTGTAAGTTTTCAGTTTTTTTTAACGTATGCAAAACTAAAAACTTTCAAATAACTTTGTTTGCCCATAGCTCATAGCAAATGAAGTATGAAATTTTTTCATAAATATAAAACCATAACCAAACATATTTTATGTAATATAATATATATTGCCACGTCCATATAAAAAGAAAACATAAAAGTGCTCTAAACAGCGCATAGTGTTCCCGCTAAACATTCGGCACGTTTTAGTATTATTAAGACATTGCAAATAAAAATATTGTAATACATTGAAAATAGCAGTTTGGGACGTACCGTGGCCAGAACGCACTGGAAGAAAAGGGAACACGTTTAAGTAAACATTTTCAACTGATATATAAATTGAATCTTTACTACTACTACTACCACCTACTTTGGTCTTAATTATATGTCGTTTTCGCTAGTCGTAAAGTGACTGAAAATTTTACTAATTATTTTTTCAGATGTTTCATTAATTGTTGAGAAACAATAGTGACAACAATAATAATAATAATAATAATATTTTTTTCGTCATAGATCGTTTTATACACCTGAGCTGTGACATGATAATTTACTTTGGACCTTTTGAATGTATTTTTATATTTTACTGTAATCTAATGTTTACATTAATTCTATCTCATGTAACGATACCAATGTTACAGCTAAGTATTATATAACATTAAATATGACATTTAATTTCTTTTTGACCAACTCCAAGCAGGAGGACGTGTTCAATTTTATTAACCTCAGTACTCCGTCATTCATTAACCGATTCGGGAAAAAATCCTTCGTTGTACGAGAGGGTATAAATCCTGTTTGATCCCACTTAAATTTGAAGAAAAAGGAACACCCCAGAGGGTACAAAACGGGAGTTGAACCCAAGAAATTCACTTTCTTCAAATTTAAGGCAGCGTTTTTTTTTCCAATATTTACTTGTATACTTATACTTAGTACGAGTCAGTGCTTAACTTCCCATCTAACGGTATGCGCCGATGTGGCCTTAGATAGTAAAACACGTCCACGTCATAACAGGACGAGAAAGTCATATTATATACTTAAAATTTCATCCTTCATTCCGTACAATTAATATGTGTATGATTAATTACACATTTCATAAAAAACTATCCTGATCTCCCCATGCTTTAATATGATATAACTGGTATGATGTTTATAAACATTTAATGACAATGAATTTCCAGGATTTTTATAACAGCGTTATGAACATAACTGCTTACTAGGTAAAATCATTTTCAATACTTTTCGATCAAAATGTCATGTTTTAGTTAACCTCCACAGTATACAGCACTTGATATTTCATACCAGTAATTTTATTGATTACATTATTGAGTAATATTTATTGCTTTTAAGACTTGTATATGCCTATATGTATAAATATAAATAATTTGTTCCTTGGTTATAGACCGCAAAATTCCAAGTTTTCTTGAGATTTTTTCCAAACTATTGCCAATTGTATTATTATTATTATTTTATTAATGAATTTAAGAAATTTATTTAAAAATATAATCATATAATTCAATCGCGTACCGGAGATTGATCAAAATACTTCGTAAAACAAGATTATAATTTGCAAAAAACAAAAGAAAACTTATTCGCATGTAATATATTCATAAGTTCATTATAAACGGTAGAATATTAAAATTCAAATTGTATTATTTATAACAAACAAATTATAATTAAAAGTATGAACGATTCATAACTCGCAGTTCCTGAACGGATTTGAACAACAAACAATCTTAACACAACTACATGCGGTTCAAATAATTTCACAAAGAAACTGCAGTTAAACGGAGATCGACGGAAATCACTTACCAAGCGGCACGGGAGGAATGTAAGGCTTGGCGTCAGAGGGGGGTATCTTGGTCGCGAGGGGGGTGGCCGGGCCGTTGACCAGGACCTGTCCGAGGTAGCTGAGTATTTTCTGAGCTCGGTTCTGAGACGCCTTGAACATGAACAGTTGGGGGTGTTCGTCTATGAAGTATGTGTCTACGGCTCCTGTATGGATAAGAAAACGTTTTGTTGTTTACTACTGGCCGGCCGGCCGGCTGGCTGGCTCGCTCGCTTGTACTGCATTATCTATGGTAACTTTATGATATTAAATGAAATAATATTTATTCGATGTTGGTTTTTACAAACACTTTTCGAGTCAAACTACGCCATCGCTTCAACAAATACCTACAGTGCACAGTACCTGGAAGAAGAAGCGGCTAGAACTTCTCGAGGAGTTTTTTCCCTTCTCCAAGTTACAGAACGCTTAGGCTACATTTGAAACTGTTTTTGGTAAACTAATAATTATCTGTGTATAAGTTAGGCATAGACCAAACCGTTCAGTACCATTTTATTATAATTGTCGATCGACTTTCTATTTATTTTTGTTTCTTCTGGCTTTTTTATCAATAAATTTGGATACAGAAAGTTATTTAATGATTTCATTCGGCTTTCGGTTCGATTTCCGGCCAGAACAGAGTCTATGTGACGATAAATGTTTAACAGGACTAACTACGTGAGCACTGTGAGTGTGTAAGAGTTTGGTACACTACTAGCCAGTATTCGCCTCGCTCCAGATAACGTGATCACATACAGTAAACACACACAAACCAATTGTAACACGGTTTCATCAGGCGACTAATATTTTTTTCATGTACACTCATCTAATATCTCCTTTGCGAATCATACTGTATTTGATAAAAACCGTATGAAAATCTGTGCAGTCTTTTGGTAGTGCTTGCGATTATTGTGTTAAGACAAACACACTGTAATGATTTTTGACTATGTAATGATTTTTATGTTATACCTATGACATACATATGTAAGAAGCGAGTGCGGTATTCTATATATTAGTATATAAAATATTGTTATATTAAAAGTACGGCGCACCGTTCAGGAACTTCTGATTCTCGAGAACGTTGAGGAGGAAGGGGATGTTCGTTTTAACGCCGCGGATTCGGAACTCGCGCAGCGCTCGGTTCATTTTGGCCGCCGATGAAGCCAGATCGTGAGCGTGGGAGATCACCTGAAACAAACATTTACCACATGTCAGAGGTGAAGCCATTTACGCCCCTTAACTGAACTTAACAGTTATGTAATATCAAATTCAAATAGCATATTCAAATAGCACTTGCATTATATTATTATTATACATACTTTAACCAGTAAAGAGTCGTAGTACGGCGATATGATAGCACCAGCGTAAGTAGACGCGGAGTCCAACCGGATACCCATACCCTCGCCAGATCTGTAATACAGTGTTCGTTTTATTAACAAAATAGCATACTGTCAGGTCAGTAAGGCATTTTCTATCTATGAAAGCTACAATGGAGTTTTTTTTAATTGGTCGACCAACAAGCTGACGAGTCGCCCGATGGTAAGTGGTCACCGTCGCCCGTGAACTTTAGTAACACCAAAGGCATCACCGAAATGATGCCGACCGAAAAGTAAGCGGGGCACCCGAATTATAAATTTAATAAATACATATTTTTATTCAGTAATAAACACAATTAAACCTTTATGTTAAACGTGATTAGTGTTTCTAACAAAACATTACATCTGTACACTGCAACAAAAGCGCTGTCTGTATAAAGGACCAGATGTCATCCTCGTGCCACCGATGTCCATAGCGATGTGCCTAATCCAGTTACTGATGTTCCATCAAGCAGTAGCACTTTTTTATAGATATAGATGCATAAACATTTATTTTTTGTCTGTATGTACGTACACGTACAACACTAAAACCACGAAACAGATTTAGATGTTTCTTGGCATATTTAGAACTTATCCATATTATGGCTCATAAGCTAAGCTAGAATCACGATGAATGGATTTGTACCAGGGAAATTTTCTAATGCGTAGCGAAAGCGGATTACTCGTACGTGACAAGTTTCGCTTCGATTTTCCAAAAATATTTCGAACAACGATCGACGAAGTTTGGCTTACTTCAGAACTAATGAGTTCCACTAGAGACCGCACGTGCGGTCCAAACCACCCGCTTGATCCAACTTTGATTGTTAATTTGTATTATTTTGAAAACACGAAAAATAACGCAATGCGTTACTTATTTCTTAGTCCTATATGTGTATATGTTTTTAAACTTAAACCATCGCGAACATCATACATTTTAAGGTGAGAACTCATCAGGGTATTCATGTTTTTTTTAAATCCGATACTTCGATTCAATGTACCCGTACCCTATTACCATAATTTTACACATTGACCACTGACCTGAACACCTCGATCCTGCCGGTGGACGGCTGGAAGTTATTCGCGGGATCCTCAGTAGTGACACGACACTGGATGGCGTATCCGTCGGCGCGGATCTTGTCCTGAGTCAACCCCAGCTCCGGCAGCGTCATCCCCTCCGCCACCCGGATCTGCGATTGGACCAGGTCGATCCCCGTCACCTCCTCCGTTATCGTGTGCTCCACTTGTAACCTGAAAAAGTTAATAGATCAACCTAGTTGTGAAGTTGAATTTCTTAACAATTTTGAAGCTAAATTTATTACAGGCAGAATATGATCAGGTAATAAGAAAAGGAGTGCAAGAGTGTGAATATTAAACGTTTACACACTCACACCCCCGCACTATGATTGCCTGTGTTGCGGGTGGCGTGGACATACACGAATATGGCATTACAAAAACTTATGACCCGCGAACAAACATTTTTCTGTCACATAAATGTCTGCCTCGGCCGAGATCGAACTCGGGACCCCTCGCTCGGCAGGCAGGATCACTACCAACTGGGCTACGAGGTCGTCATATCATTTTGAATTCAGAATGAGAATTACATATTGTAATTTTGTTTTAAACAGTCTACAAACGAAGTAACCGTCCGTGGCCAACTGTATCACCGACGGTACCGACGCATCGACAAGCAGGTCATGGATCAGCTCGTTTGTAAGAATCCGCTACCCCATTGCATGAACTATATTTGTATTGTCCTCTACGGAAAGGCCGCCTGTGAGAGACCGCTACCCCAGCGTTAAGGTCACCTTTGTGTACCTGAAGTAACTTAAATCCTGTGCTTGTAATTTTGTATGGTGTACTAATATATAATACTTGTGTCTCCAATGAGGTAACGTTACCTAGCGTTGACCTCGATGAAGTAGAAGTTGGCTTTGTCGTCCAGCAGGAACTCCACGGTGCCGGCGTTCTCGTATCCCACATGCTTGGCCAGGTGCACCGCGCAGTCGGTCATTCTATTTCGAGTCTGGGCAGAACTTTTAATAATCAGTACCATTTTAATTCCATTTAATTAAAACTTTCCTCGTACACAATATATTTTAAAAATGATTGTGTTTTTTATTGACTTCCAAACAGCAAAGCAGCACGCATTTATTGACGATTGAGATACATGAATGGGCAACCCGTTACTGTAATTGTAAGGCACGGGTCTTGTGTCGCTAGTTGTGAAGTTAGAATTTCATCCTCGCTAAAAATATTGCATAGGCGTTGAGGCTTTAAAGCGCCTCATTGGTTAGCGTCGCTGTCAGCGCCCTACTGTTTGTAGGGCGTGCCTGGAGCGACTTGTTAGAGAAGTGCGCTGACATTTCAATCGTACTGGGAAATAAGATTTATTATTTAAAAAAAAATCCCGGATGAGGTTTCCCAAGAAGTAATACAAAGGTAACCGTCCCAATTTCTGGACAAGACCACTCACTTCAGGATCGAGGCGGGGCGCTGGCGCGATCTCCACCACCTTCTGATGCCGCCTCTGAACGGAACAGTCCCGCTCGTATAAATGTACCACGTTGCCGGCTTTGTCACCTGTGGCCAAATAAAATTTTGTATATATCTTTATTTATTCTTGTGTGCGTGTGTAGGTCACTGAACTCTTTCTCAACGACTGGACCGATTTTGATGAAATTTTTTGTGTGTGTTCAAGGGGATTTGAGAATAGTTTAGGTTCACAATTTGGTCTACTGGAAAATGTTTTTTTGGAAAATGGAAATTTTCCATTGAAATTTTTCGAATTAAATTATTTCGGGTCCGCTGGTATATATAATGCGAAAAGAGTGTTGAAATCTGAAATTTTGTACAGTAATATTAGGTACTTGTAATGATAATAAATACACAAAGACAAACAGGTTTGGATTAAACTTTTTAGTCCGTTCGTCAATCTTTAACACTTGAGAAACTAACGGCACCCTCCGACATCGTTCGCGTTGAACAATTAATGGTTACTCAAATTTTTATATTTATTGCCTTAATCAGACATCATTAGGCCTATTTGATATTTTATATAACCTATCATCTGCGCAATCACGTGTTCTCATTACATATCAATTATCATTAAGATCGGTCAAGCCGTTTTTGACCTATAACGGGACATACAGATAGATAGATAATTTTTTTCAGAATGGCCAAATTGATGTCAACGAGCCATAAAACGAATAGTTATCATAGACTTCTCCAAAAAAAGGAATATACAGACAGAGAGACAGTAATGTAAAGCTTTATAGTAGTATATAGAAGAGAAACACACCCAACAACTGCACTTCGATGTGTCTCGGCCGCTCGATGAATCTCTCTATGAACATGGACCCGTTGCCGAACGCGCCGAGCGCCTCCGACGACGCGCGCTCGAACGCGGACGCCACCTCGCTCATCTCACGCACCACCCGCATGCCCCGCCCGCCGCCGCCGTACGCCGCCTGACGAACACGCGTTCGAGAAACAACGAATCATCGAAATCCATTCATAGACAATGGAGTTACCGCTGTACATACATACGAATATACTTTTTCAAAGTGTGTTCAAAGTGTCTAAGTCTCCAGTAGCTCCTTGATTTAAACACGCACATACTTCGGCCGTCGCCTGACGTACAATGTTCAAAGTAAAATCGACCTTTTTCTAATAGATATATGATTTAAAATGTCTTAGTGTCACGTAGGTTTGATTTAGACATATGCCTGACGAGCATACGTTCATATTTCATTCAACCTTATTCCTTTAAACATACGATTTAAAATGTCTTGTCAATTTAAATAAAACTATCAGTGGACGCGATGCGGTGCAAATTTACTTATTTGTACAAATAGTGAAGCAGAGAATATAATTGTTACTACTTTCTATTAGTCTTTTTATATATTCACACTACAGAAAAACAAAAAAAAATGCAACGTACTCCATATATGTACATTTTAGCACATATCTGTTGACATTGATTGATTGATTGACATTGACCCAAATAAATCTATAATTATCCTTTATTATAAATCAATTTAGAAAATGATATATAGAAGTGAATAAAAATAACGTTGAGGTATGCCGTATGTACATAATGAGTGTATATATTATGTTTCTATATTACTAGCAACCAGCCCTCGGTCACTTTGGAAATTTCCGATGGAACTGATCCCTTTCCCGTAAAAGTATTCCACATTATGACCTATAAAATAAGTTTGATATAAAGCAAAGGTCATTTAAACCTGGTCATCGGTTTTTGTTTTAAACGTGAACACAGACAGATGGACAAAAAGTTGAAAAGAAAAAATCGGCCTGGTTGTAGTTTAATTGATATCATCTATACATACAGGTCGACGTTACCTTGAATATAACAGGAAGACCGTGTTGTTTGCAGAAGGACAGAGCCTCCTCCTTGGTCGTGATCGGCCCGTCCGTGCCGGGGACGATAGGAACCTCTGCGTGGTAACAAATAAATATATATTAAAACATTTGTCTTCTACATTTCAAAAAAGAAGAATCTCGAAGAAATGAATTCTTACTTCTATTCGTAATGTAACAATTGTTTTTTTTTATATTTCGGTCATTATCACTTCGATATTAAAAAGATTTAGGCGTTGACTCGCAGCCCCGTTGTGTAATTCCTTGTGAATGGTATGGATTTACAGGGTCACGATACGAGAACATTCCTCTAGCTGTTACATAAAACACGTGACCCTGCGTGCGGCAGACGGGGTTCCTACCATCTGACAACGGTAAATTATGATTTACTGAGGTCATAGACTGACATTTACATTCTGAGATTTATATATACTTTAAGTTTTACATCTTTTTTGTTAGACCGTCATGTACAACACGTGCCGATATAAATGTAATCTTAAATAGAAATTCATTTATTCATTACAGGATCGCCCGCCACTCTTGAGGCATGTCGTTTTATGCTTCTAGTGCCGTATTAACTTATTTATATTCGGATCGGATAAATAATACATTTGTGGATAAATAATACACGTGTGGATAAATAATACACGTGTGGATAAATAATACATGTGACCGCCACTCACTGGCTTCAATGGCCGCTTTCCTAGCAGCCACCTTGTCGCCCATCTGCTGCACCACTTTAGGCGAAGGTCCCACGAATCGCAGACCGGCGTCGAGAATGGCTTGTGCGAAATCAGACCTGAAATCATAAAACGTATTAACTGATACGGATTAATCGTCACATTTAGGCATACACGAAATTAAAAGATTATATTTTTAAAATTACCATTTTAAATTATATAACGGCTTTAGAAAGAAAGACGTAATATCCATTTTAATAGCTTATTATGCTAGATAACACACTCATTATTTTATGATCGTTATAAAAAATGCCCGCAGACGAAATTAGAATGACTTTAGTAGACTATATTAAAACCTCGATAAATACACATAAGAGATATTCAAATCAAGATGAATACGACACAATACATTCACAATTTATATTTTTATAATATGTCGCATAGTATGGAAACTAGATCGTGATAGATGGTCGATGCCACTTATGGACGCAGACGGCAGCGAGTTCGCCTGTTAACTGTAAGACAATAAAACATTTACGGTCAAATAAAATGGTATCTTGGAAGCTTGCCGGACAGGCAGGTTATTCGTTTACCTGCAATCTTTACCATCATTCAAAAGTACAGGAGGGATTCAATGACGGTACTGCGTTATGATCTAGATGTACGAGGAGAAGGTTGCTTCGAAATAAGAATGGATACATCAAAAATGTCTTACCGTTCGGATAATAAGCCATATCCGGGATGAACAGCGTCCACATCATTTTCCTTAGCTACCCTGATAATCTCCGGTATGCTGAGGTACGCCTCCACCGGTGAAAGACCCTTACCGACTAAGTAAGATTCATCGGCTTTTTGTCTGAAATGAAATAAAGCAAATGGATCATGTTACTTTTAAAAAATTGTAAGGATTAAACTTCTCGTCACAAATAAATGTGCAACACGGGACGCTCAACGGAGGCGAGGTTTTAAGAAAGGGAAAAAGAGACATGGTCGTGACAAAAAGAGATGAGAGGTGAAGTGGGTCAGAGGGAGACAGAGTCTAATCTACCTAATCCGCTAATCTACCTAATACACAGCACAATACATAGAGAATATGTGATAAGCTATGACGTAGGTAGGTATATGTAGAGGATAGTAAATGTAGTGTAATTGCTTAGTACTTCAATAAATTAGTTAACGATGACAGTAAATTTCTCACGTTACAAATCAATTTTAATTTTTTTTATTTGTCTCTGGCTTCGACACCCTTCAAGTTGAAAAACAAATAGCTTAATGACTTTTCTTCATAGAGGTATTATATATAGGGTAGGGTAGTCATACGGCTGCATGTAAGCGGAAATGTCCGAATGTTAGAAAGGGAATTAAGATTGCGGCTCCCTCTCTCTCTCTTTACTAACGCATGCGTATTAAAGAACAGCTTGTTCTTCAAATAATAAAATAAAAAAAAAATTACAAATTACGCACGTTTTTGTCATTTTATAAACACATAATCAACCGCAGAAATTCAATTACAACAAAAAACCGTCGCATCGTTCTATTATGCTCTCTTTTGTTGCTAATTGCACATC
>DWPT01002943.1:0-15246 GCA_018251895.1 Agathymus mariae mariae | reverse complement strand
GTTGACTTAAATGACATCGAAAGTCATAAAAAATCATTGCACGAAAATTTTCTCGCGTTAAATTCATATTGACGTGATATAGACAACTTTCAATTTGCCACCAAAACGTTAAACAAATGACAAATGAAAAAAGTACATACTCATTAATATTGGCAGAATATTTTTCAAAGTTCTAGAAACTTTCAATGCGACCCTCGTATTAAAGAAAATTTATTTTTTTAAATTGTTTATAAACACTATAAATTTAAAGTACAACATGAAATACTAGAAAGCTCGTATAATTTTCATTAAATAGTTAACTAACCATGAATTTTGTATTTAAATATAAAGAGAATAATAACTTCTTTCCGTTCAACGGAAGGGAATGTTTTTGTTAGTATATTATTAACACATAAATTAGATATAGCTCCAATTTATTATACTTGATAACATTTCCTTACTGATATAGAGAGCCGTCTTCCAGGTCCGTTTCGTAGACCGGTATGCACTTTCCGAAAGCAAAGTCTACAAATAGAAAAGAAAATGTGGGAATATGAGATGCTCCACGCAATGCCGTATAAGTACTTAATAATAATGTGACTATTTATTGAATTACTTACCATCGTAACACCATTCAACTCCATCAACACAGAGTGAGGAACTGAACAAGCAGCCTGGAAGCAAAAGATGGTTTTTATTCATCTTAGTATATTTGAACAAACTGAGTAAATCACCTGGGGTTGTTTAATCAATAAAAAAAAACCGATGAGCTCCCTAATGACACCAAAGAATCGCGACAGTGACGGTCAAATGACATCAATTAACTCGTGGCTGGACTAATAGGTAGCGGGTGTATAATTGATTGCACTTTATTAACTTCCTAAGAAACTTACCTTTAGATTTAATTAATCTTGGCTTAATCTTAATGCGATTTAATTCCGCTCAATAAAAATATAATAATTTGTATGTTGTATTGTTACAAGCACAGGTACATAGAGTTCACTTCCGTATAAAGCAGAAAATAAAAACACGCAATAATATGAATACTAACATCACGATACAGCTCGGAAAAAGTAATGTCATTTCACTATACCCATAGACTTAAAAAATACCATGTTCGCAACGATAATTTCATGAGCGTCTATTTACCTATATTCCCATCACCATGCGATGGCGCCAGCGAACTTAACAGCGCCAGCGCCCACACCGCCGCCCATCGCGGATAGCGACTCATCACATCTATCAACAATGCATACAGCACCTAATTGTAATTAATCCTGTCAAGTTATCGATAAAGTTCCGCTACGACCAACGCAATCAGAAATCAGGTGGATAAACGCTAGTAGCATCATTATTGCCTTACTGACCAAGACGAAAGTAAGGGACCCATTTATTACTGACTATCTGACATGGCAACCTAATTGGCTTCATTTAATTGTAGGAGAGTAGTAGAAAACCAGTCAGGTAAAAACCTTCAGGTGATGGAGTGATGCACGAGTACCTTTCGGCTTAAAGTGACTGGTAAAATTCCCAGCGACCTCCCACATCTGTTTGGCATGGCCTCATCCGTTGTTCACTAGAGTACACTAAGAGTAGATAAAGTTGCCTTGGACTCAAGGATGGGTGGAAATCCTTACATTTCCTCAAAAAGTAATAACAATATCTATAAGACAACTTTAACAATAGTACATTCCAGACAACTACATACGACAGTAGATATATCTGTATATAGAGGAAACGTGCGGTCACAATTATTCGAGGGGCAACGCCTGTGAATCGCTTTTACTTGCTTTTATTGCGGGAGTTGTAATCTAATATAGCCTATTTACTCCCTACCATCATTAAACCTTCAGAAATTCTATTGGGACATATCTTCCTACAGATTAAGGTTAACAGATTGCTTGTGTTCCAGTATTTAGAAAATAAAAACATGAGCAGGCCGGGACTCGCTTTAACTATATTGCTTTTCCTAACTGCGTAGAGGCATTACTTGATTAAGTACGTTATAAGAAAACTGTCCCCAATGAAATGTAAATAGAATAAAAATCTATACAAATTTAGTTGTAAAATAATAGAAATGCGAACATCTCGCAATGTTTAAAAAGTAGCGTTCCAAAGAAATTGGGTTTTCACTTATGAAATTAAATTTTTATGGTCCATAACCATTTAAATCATAACTCGTCCTGAACTGTAGATATTTGGCTATGATATTGTACTCACGATATTATTTTATTGATCATTAGCAAAGAAACTTTACTAGTTTTGTAATCCAACTCCGTTGCCTACTTACCGAATATGTAACTGATGATCGTATGCACCATCCAACTGGCATAAAAAATATTAAGTGAAATCATAACTACATCATCACAATCGATAATTTCAATAATCACCACTGCTCATTTCTGGTCTCGGGGATAGACCTATAGTCCACCATGTCGGCCACGTGCGGATTGACAGATTTGACTAAATTTTGAGAATAATATGGAGAATTCTCAAGTATGCTGGTTTCCTGACGAAGACAGAATTCTTCGCCGAAGCAAGTCGTTGTTAATTTGTAATACCTAGATTTGTTCGTATCAAATGATGTTTTTAAATTTTCATTGTGAAATGAAAGCTGATCTCTAGAATATATAATTTTTTTAATACTCAAAAAATCACAGGTATGACAAAAATGTCTATAAATCTTCTCAAACTTTTTCATTATATGAGAAACTAGAAAAAAAAAGGCGACAAGTCCGCTACTTGGTCAGACGACTAAATAAATATACTTCAATTTGACTTTAAACTGTTTATGGTCAGGTAGATATAACTTTAAAAATGGAACCTAAGGTAAGTAAATAACCTTAGTATATTTATTTATTTAATGTTTCATGTATTATACAAACTTGTACAGAAACAAAGGCTGAATGCTAAAAAAATCTCTACTAGTATTTAATATTTCATATAATTCAGTTAACTATAACTCTTATTATATAGTTATTTATTGCATAACCATTATATTAATCGTAATTTATAATAATTAATGATTTTAAATTCCTACTCAGTATTAACTGGTCAAAGTAGCCCATACCATAGACACTACGTTACTTGAACGCATCTAAAACCATTTACCCACGGCAAAAAATTAAGAGAAAATAATATTACTCCATGGTAATATCATTATTCACTAAGTACGTAATGAGACAATAACCAAGTTAGAAATATAAGTGTGAATGTAAATTGATAACATAAAATAATAAAAAATAACCTTTAATGACAAATTAATAATTAACATTTATAGTATAATCTATGTCGGAAGTAACGTCAACACGATATATATCTCGAAACAACGCATGTAGATAGTTAGTTATGTTGTTCAGTGACGTAGGTATCCGTGGCCTTTAGTACTTACGATCCACCCATTTGTCGGAAAACGCTTTTACACGTTTATAAAAATATATATTTTAAAATAAAATCTAATGCTCAAATAATAAGTACATACTATTAATTGCGCTTTAAAGGTAATTCAAACGGTAAGTACATTATTTTTTTTAATAGACCTGTCTCTGCAGAAGACAGTATTTAGAAACAATTACCGGAAATTGAAAAATACTTTTGTCTAATCTCAGAACAATGGCCTAACTGCGGTAAACAAACACTTTCATAACATTTCATTAATGCGACTTAATTAAAACCGTGTAACAGGTTCCACGGCGGACGACCATGTTTGCTGGGTCTCAAAAAAATTTACTCAAACCGGGATGCCTGAAAGGGAAAACGAAATATTAAGCTCACTTACCGTTTAGAATCCTCAATTGATCCAAAACATATCCGAGACAAGTGGAGCACTTATTCCTTCACTGTAGGCACTGAAATACAGGTAGATAGCGTTGGAAGGATGCGAGCCGCCAGCTGTATGCCGGCAAGCCTGCGCACTACGCTCTATCGATCCCTCGCCCGTCCATTCACTCGCTGCCGCTTCTCCGCCCACGTAACGAGCACATTCGACTTGATGTTATATTTCAATCATCATTTGATACTATGATATTACCACTCACCGAAAGATTCTACTCTTAGCGTTTTGTTCGTACATCCGACTGCCCGAATGTATACTACTTTTTCCTTATAGTTATTATTTTTACGTACTACTCCTATATATATCCCACATAATGTTACGTAATTAGAAATATAGCGGATTTTTATATAAATACCTTTTAATGTTAGTTGCTTTCTGCGTAAAGTAGATGGGTCTGCGACGACACCCACACACTTGTTTATCGCCCGAACAGTACAATGCATGCTAATCACATTGGTCCGATAACATATTCTCGAACCACAACAGTAGGTAGGTATGCATGTACCTACTTTGGTTAGATTATTACGAAGCTCATCTTAGTAATTTTGAGTAAAACAGAATAGATCACGTAATGCATATAGGTAAATGTTCGATTTGAAAAAGAAAACTATGCTAACTCAAGATTAAAACTTACTTAGTTCAAACGGTAAGTTTGGCAAGGTCAGTAGTGGATATAATTTATTACTGTTTCGTATTTTCAACATTAATAAGTTAAGAGCAATGCTAAGAAATAATTTTACTTTTGACACTCGACGCCGTATGCTACGAGTAAGTGCAGGGTAAAAGTAGGATCCACCTACGTCAAACCCCTTCACGTCATCCGACTGCCCACACCTTTTCATATAGATCGGTTGAATATTTCCCTCGGCTTGGGCTGTAACCTCATTGTACCTGTTAGAAATGGTATCTGAATTGAGACTATTATTATTAAATCGAGATTATTTTATATCTGCCACACCAACTAAATAGGTAAACAACTCGATATAAATCGCTCATAGCTCGACGGCTTGTGACGTAAGTGATCGACGGAATTTAACAATATTAGAGCTGCGGTTGGAATTTCGACGAGTCATTCTGTGGCATTATTTCACGTGTACTTCAATGTTCCAAGGGCGCATTCAGTCATTGGTCCTGTTCCGCTTTGTATCGTTAGATATAAATTATTAAGCGATATAGCGTTTCTTTAGACGGCATAAGATCTTTAGTTATTTGGGTAATTTATACTTGCATCGATCCGCGCTCGAACACGCAGTATGGAGTACACTTCGTTTTGCAGTGTCATATTTACAAGGTATACCAGCTATCCTAAGTTCTCTAAAGGGAATGGCGTTAGGACTCGAGGCAGAGGCGTCAGTCGCTGGGCCCTATACAACTCAGTGTTATCCCGACAGTAATGTCCACAATAGGTAAAACACTATGGGTAGCTATTACTGTAAGTTACTGCTAAGTACAAACCTCCTTCAAGAATCAATTGTATAACGTTTTTTACTGTTTCAATTAGTGCTTACGGTGGGTAACCATCCAACATTATGTGGCACGCTCTTTCACCGGGTATTAATATAAAGCGCAATATGTGAATACTACAAACATTAAATAAACCCTACATGCCCTAACCTAGGGGTAAACAATATTATTGTATAATGGATAACAATGCAAAAAACATTTTATTTACTTAAAAACATAACGGTATGACTATTCTAGAAGAAGTATTGAACGGTAATGGTTTATTGTAGCCGATGCTTGAATAGTGTGAGCTAATGATAACAGCAGACCATTAATATTTGTTTGCTACCTTCAATTAAAAGGGTAGTATACAAAATTTTACAGCTTTTCTGCTGCTGTTGTAATAAATAAATACATTTGTAGATAATTTATAGAAGTAATTAATAAATACGAAGTTTATATCTTAGACTTCATTACCACTCACCATCAGGTGTGATTGTTGTCAAGTATTAACTTATTCTATGTAAAAAAAGACAAGTATAGACTTCGTTGTAACAGGTGTGTCACCTACCACGGATATTTTATAAATACATCCAGATAAATTATTCTTTGCCTTTTAGCTTTTGTTGTGATTTTAAACTTAATGAATCGAAAATGTGACAAAAATATGGGATTTAACGTGTGAAAGAATGAGATAGAATACAGATATACTGTTTTCTATTATCTTCATCTCCTCATTTTGCAGTGCCTCATAGTCTCCCTACTCCTGTCTACCAAGCATTATAAAAATTCGCAAGTGTAATTGTGTGCGTCTGCGTATTCTCGTCGCGAACCGAAAGAAAAGGCTTCATAAAGTGAGTATAGTGTCTATATTGCACCGTCAAATATTTGCTTTGTTTCTAGCGTTCTATGAGTGTGTATTGTATACATATATCGTTTTTGTGAATATGTTAATAACATTTTAATAAAACATTTTTCTAAGTAGGACATAGTGTCGTGAGTAGCGCTAGAAAAAATGGAAAAGTAGACAAATATTTATTAAACTAGATTCCATTAAGTATTACAATAAATAAACCATATAATATCACTCATAACATTGCATTAGCCTCATGCTCTCGCAATTTGGTTTTCTAAAAGATTCACTTCTACACACTTGATTTTTTTTAAAGGTTTGTCATACAGCTACTTAGACCGTCCTCTCGAAAAAGTCCTCATGACTATAACAACAAGGCCTTACAACTATACGAAGTAGGATGCAATAAAAAGTGGGTATCAAAAACACATTTCCACCAATCTATAACATTTCTTTATTAGAACTTTAAACAGATACAGCGTTATAGGAAAAACTGTACACACCATTCACAAACACTCCAATATAAAAAAGCTGTCAAAAATTGCTTTTCACAACGTAAATCACTTTTGAAATCGACATCAAACTGACTTTTAAAGTTTGCTACTTACTCATCTTTGCGCGTCGCATGGATACTACTAGAAATACTTGAGTATCGATTAATGTTTAAAATATTTTAAATCAATCTAGGTACTTTACTTGTAGCACAAATTCGTTTAACACGAAATAAAATTATCATTCTCAGGTAAATTAACAAAATTATGGTTACCATGGCCTGTTAATTTCAAAAAACACAACTACATATATATGCCACGTAACTTATTTAGAAGTATATTTATAAAACAATTAGATATAACGTATGTACAACATTTATATTTTTGACACAATTACTTATTTTCGATAGAAATAGATCCCTCGAGACTCAGGAGTATTATATTTAGGAAATATTATTCGTTGCAGAATGATTATTTAAAGAATATCTGAAAATATAATCTTTTCTTGCGTATGAGTTTTTCATACAATATAAATGGCCGTAATTGTTCAATTTTCATCTCAATATATTGTAGTTACGCGTCAAGAGATCACTCTTAAAACTCCAACCTTATAGTTCAAAGATTACCTAATATCCTATCTTCAGTAGTATTTACAAGCTCAATTTACATACTTACTTTATTATGGAGAATTTTAGGTTTCTATGTTCGAAATAGTTACATACTATAAGTCATTGATTTCGGCGAGAAAATTATTATTATTTGCACCATAAAAAAACTGTTTCAAAAAATACATTCTCAGGCAAGTGTTACAATGTATACAATAATCTTTTTTAACACATACAGATAACACACTTCCGTTTGAAGTTACATGTAAGCTTTACCACTAAATACTTTATATACTTCACTGATCAATCACACTTTCAGTTCCCAAACACATATGCATAATTTCGAAGCTTTGATATAACCTATAAACATTTATTTTTTAACTCGACAAATAACAACTATTAAAAGAATTTGTTGATCGTGCATGCAAATGAATGCATGTAATAATTAAAAATCCAATTGTCTGTGATATGCATTTGTAATCCTGGGCGAATTTTAATATGTAATAGTTTTATCAACCACCCATGTTGTTACGGTCTCCTCTCACAATGAGAAGGGTTAAGATCTTTGGCAGACTTCAGACGCTTATGAGAACCTTAGGGGAATCTGCAGTATGCAGTTGGTTCGACAAAGCGAGTGATAATTAATTTGTAACACGCATATAATTTGGAAAAATTAAAAGTGCGCGCAAGAGTGTATCTCCAGCTTCCCGTGTGGGTGATAGATATTTAAACCAAATACCATATAATGATTATAATTCAGAGTTGACAATGCTCAACCGTCCTCAGATCACAGACCGCGACGGTCCAGCGTAGTAGAGAAAATACATGCAGGTAACCACGAACACGTAAAATTCGTCCAGAATACGACAAATGGTACGCTTTTATTAATTACTTATTATACTGCGCAATTAAAATCTAGCAGGTACATTGTGGTGTGGCACCATGTGATGTGTTTCAAATAAACAATTACAATTACTAAACGTAGGCATATACAAGTGATTATGTCTAAAAAAATATGTTTAGCAGTATCGACACAACGTTATGTGTGTTTTGGAAATGTTATCACAAACAATTTTTAATGCAGAGCAGTAGAACGTACGTTATCAATGCTCAGTGACGCCATCTAGTTATATTTCCACATAGATATCAAAAATAATGTACTCGGTTCTTGTATTATTACTAATTTTGCCTTAATATATAAAATATAATCTTCAATGTACTATACCAATGTTCCGTCGTTGTGTTATAACTTGATTTTCTGCAAAATTCGAATGCTCCATTTAAATTGAATATTTATCTAAGCATTATAAAATACGTAATTTGATGTGATCCGTGACCCTCCTCCTAGAGATTTGTTAAAGAGTACATAACTTTTGGATGACAGCTTTGTGCACTTTGCAATTATTGAATCTTTGGGGTAATACAACGAAATTCAAGCTGCTTAATGAATGCAGCCTAATCTATGATACAGCCGATATAATTCATCATAATGATGTACGTTTTCTGCGCTACTGACTGGAATACATGATTATCAATGTTCGGTGTATGTATGATTTAGATGTTATGCAGACGTATATTATATACATGTACAGAAGGACAAATCTACATACATACTAACATATAAAACTGTGCTCCAGCCAAATTATGCATTAACTCATGCAATATACACTGTTCCATGTGAACACAGTAATGTATAATAAATAAAGTAATGTAAACTGTGAAGAACAAATAAATAAAGCTATTTTAACTTTTTATTAAGTTTTTAAATAAACGTGTTATATAATCAATAATCATAAAAATGCTAATAGGATATTAATAAAAAAAACCATGCCCTCCCGTTGAAGATCTTTAGTTTTGATTGAATTTTCCAGATCTTATGAACAATTGTAAAACAAACAGAATCCTTCCAGATCAACAGAAGAAAACCGCATTAAAAGTTGTGCATTCATCCTGTCATCAGTTGACAGGTAACGGTTCAGTGTTAAACGTTCCATGTCCAATTTGGCCGGAGCATAGAAAGTAATGGCGAACTAAAAAAATGTTGTAGAATATTGTCGGTAATATTACTTGACACACGCATCAAATAAATAATAACTTTGTTAACATTATATTTATCATAACATGCAATTTAAAATAACCGAGTCTAACCCGAGGCTGGACACGAGTATTTTGGACTTAATAAATATACCTACATACTTTACAATATATCTCCGTCGTTAGAATAGATTACAACGATCAAATAATATCATAGTTAATCCCTTTTGGTAAGTTGACACGTTATTAATTTTTAAACAAATCCCAACAGAACAGATATCAAGCAGACATTGACAATTGTTTCTAAAAGTCGATCAGCCCATGAAGTATTAGAAGTTGGAGCAGGTATTTCCAGTGCCAGTTCGGTAAACAAGCTTCAAATTATATGTAATGTTTTTTCGTTGTGTATAAATATCATGTTGCTAAGTGACAGAGAGTAACTGGTTCCATCAATTTTAAATAATTCACATATCGAGAATGTAAGCATTGTTTGATTATCACTTCATATCATATCATTCACTTCACATACTTCATTCATCTCGCAGTTAGACACGAGCATCTTGCATAGCATGAATATTGAAAGCTCTATTACAACAAAAACCTTCCAATTTTAATAAGAATTTTTTGCTTTACAAAACTTACTGCTTATCTGTTCTGTAACACCTTAATTTTTTTACTTGGATTTAGATGAAAGATAGTAAGTAGTAGTAGTACGGATGGCAGTTTTTTTTTTTTTTCAATTTAATTTATAAATCTCTTATATTCCATAAAATTTCACTTGTATTTAGATGGTAAACAGCGTGGCAAATAAAATTTCTTTTTTCATTAAAATTACAGAGGCTTTAAACTTTACAGGATATCTGTTCCTTAAATAGTAGATTGTTACTTAAATAGAGAGCGTTTCACTTGGGTTTAGACGGCAGGGACGGCAGGGGCGGTGCGGGGCGGTGGGGTCGCGGCCCCGCCTCGTACACCTCGTCGTACAAGCACGCGTTCGTGTACGTCCTCGAGTAGAGGTCGGGCGCGGGCTCGCCGATCTCACTGTAGATGTTGCTGCTGGTGTCGTTCACCTCGTCGTATGCCCGCGACGTCGACGCGCCGTTCACGTTGTACGGCCGACTATCAGAGTATCCGTATCCGTAATCGATGTTCTGGTATTTCATCGCAGAATAATTCTTGGAGTTCTCCAGAGATTCGCTGAAGTTCCGAAGCTTCTCTCCCTCGTCTTCGTACTTCGGCACGTAAATGTTCTTCTCGTAATCTTTCGCCCGGTTGCCGGTCGGCGTGGAGAATTTCGTGTAGTAGTCTTTGGTTTCCAATATGAACTGCTGCTGGGCGGAATTGATGTCGAAGTTGCTGTATATCGGGAAGTCACTGTATCTTCTATCAGTAGAAGCGGTGGTAGAAGCGGTGGCAGAAGCGATGGCAGAAGCATTTGAGGTGGAAGCATCCGCATTCAGATTTGCATATATATTTTCACTGTTAGTATTTTTAGATCTAAGATTGAGAGATTCAGAGATCCTGTCGTCTAGCGACATCTCCGCCAGCGACCTCGTCACGGTATCATTTGAAGGAATCGCTTCCGAGGGGGCGGTGCTATTCGAATGAATACTCGAGAAGCTTCCATACCAAGAATTATTCGTATTACTGCTATTATTCATTCTAGGGGTAGAGAGATTATTAACTGTTTCCTCAGCTGGCTTACTAGTAGCGTATAGTTGAGATTCTGGTTGAGATTGAGTGAGAGAGTGAGTGAGAGAGTTGTTTCCTTGTATTTCGTAGTTAGATCTAGGTCTAGTGGGTTCGCTGTGTTCAGACGTGGGCCCCCACAGTTGCGAGGTGTCGAACGGGTCGGCCTGTGCGTGGACTTGGAGATTATTAGGCGATACGTCTAAGCTGTCCAAAGATTTAGCACCGTAGAGATTCGTTAAACTCCGTACGTTTTGAGAACTTGCATATTGTGTCGAGAAGCTGTCTAAGCTCGCCTGACCCCAATCAGCTTCTTGAGCTGAAATAAAAGTTAAATTATTTGTAATTCTAATTCCTTCATACGTACATTTACTAGTCGGTCGCAACAATATGAGATAACATGTACAATAAAAAAACAAAAATTGCTATCGTGAACGCCTTGTAAAAATCCCGGATTCTAAGTTAAAAACCTAATCGTGGTGAGGGATTTAATGGTAAGGGAAACAAAATTCCTTTGTTCTCATATACGCATACAATTTTTTATCTCATTAGTAAGAAAATATTGTAAGAATTGAAACACAGTTAACATCGTCACGGCCAGCATCTCCGATCGCCACATCATATACGCAAATCCAGTGTTCTAAAACAAAAACACTTGTCCTTATTGAATGGGCAAAATTTACTTTTAAAACCAGCGAGCAAATGTTTTGAACGACACAGAGAGAAGAAAAAAAATAATGAATCTAATTTTCAGTTAAACATCTGGCCAGCAGCATTATGAAATCTTTATAAACAGAACCTTTCATTCAGTAGAATGGTTTCTATAAACCATATTCATGAGTCTATTTAAAACCTAACTCGATAAGTATGTTCGTCATAAACAACATTATAAAGCTACACAAAGTAAAAACAATGAAAACTTAGTAAAAAAAAAATTTAACTCAACACTACTAGTTATTTACGTGTGAAACTAACCAATTTCAGGGACGTCGATTGGCTGGTCCAGTATGGAGACGTTGGTGTTGGGGCCTGTCCTGGTGGGTGGCGCCGGGCCCGTGGACGGCGGCAGGTCTAAGTCGATGAGCAAATCTTCTTTTACTGACAATTAAGACAACGCATGTGAATATTGTCAATACAAGAATGGAATACTCTTTTTTGCAATATAGTGCAAGGAGCGGTTATAAAGACCACCTTTGAGTACATTGGGTCACATTGTAAAATTTACTGTAAAATGCACAATTTTAATAGTATCGAAAATCGACTTTATTTTTTATCTGTATATTTGTATTACCCTGTAATCTTTAAATATTTTAATTTTACATTTGTATAATATCATGGTGCACAGTTTACTTCGTGAGTTTCAACTGAGAATAGTGGCACAACATTGTAAAACGACAAATATCATTTAGACGTGACATATCAAATTAAGATAACTTTAAATGTGATTAAATATCCGTTTTCGAACACCTCCATCTTAAAGTAATTAGAAATGACTTAAACCTGCTAGTAGTAATAAAGGAGTCTCGGAGTATACTCGAAGGTGCAAGATGTTAGCGACTAATGCAATTGTAAAAAGTATGATGTCACATAAAGGCCTGCGTCTCATCGATTAGAGAGTGACAAACTTTTCTAACCACAAAGGACACATCTCTATATTTAGAAACCTGACTTTCAGAAAGCGTGAATATGAAACGGTACAAATGGGAAAATACTATTATACTTCGAAATGTGTCCGTATGCTACTGCGTGCGTGCGTACGTGGGCATGCGCATACGTGTACGTACTTGTGTGCGTGCATGCGTATGTGTGCAGTGCACTGCTTAATGTAACATAATAATAACTTATGTTTTACAATACATAAACAACTGTACGTACAATATTGTGTAGATTCAGTGAACACTCACCCTGGTTCAAGCTCCTGGAGTACTGGTCCCTGGTCACGCGGGGTAGCTTGTCGCGCGTTTGCAATGTACGGTCGTTGATGAGCTTATTGTAGTTGAAATGCTTGCTGGAGACGTTGTCAGCGCGCCTGGAACTCGGCTGGGTGGACTCGATAGTTCGACGCTTGCGCAGCACCACCGCCGAATCATCTTGGGCGGTCGGCGACGGACTCGTTTGCGGAACTGACATATTTTAAAATGATATACTATTTTCTTTTTTTGTATTCATATTTTATTAAAAAATAATCCAGGTACATTCGATTGTTCCAAATCGATCCGCATCTGCAGTTCGAGTGCGAGTTTGAATGGTAGACATTGAGCTTTATTAATATTAAGTTAATGTTTGGCAACAATCCCACCTGATGGCAAGTAGTGCCTTTACACTCTATTCGAGAAGACTTCCATATAATAAGAAGACGGGTACACCGATGTGCGCAAGCTTTGCATTGCGCTAAACTAATGACGACGCATACCGCGTCTAACAGTAATCACACTCGAAATAAACGATGCTCAATTTTATCGAGCGTTTCATAAATTATAACTTATTCAACGAAGAGACAAGCAACAACGACAAGCAATTTTATACTACACAGACTATGTCCACCCCGAATAATTTATCTTTCAAATGGTAAAATAATTTCTCAAATACGCGCCGTGGTTCCGGAGATTGCCGTTCATATAGAAAAAAATACTCTTTACAATGTTAAAATAGAAGATATGTTTACGTTAACTTTAGGTTTTTTTTGTTTTCAACTCATTAGCAACATACTGCGCTGCACTGGTTTTCATTCATAATCGACTTACTTGAAGCCTTTAAAATATCCAATGGAAGAGATTGGTCACCAATCAGTGCTATGGCCTAATGCCATGGCTGACTAATATTTCGTATACATCGTAGTTTGGTCGCAGTGTTGGCGAGCCAGTAATAACGTGAGTACTACGCTTCCCGTCGTTCGGGTACACATCGGTGATGGCATTGCGTGATCGACTGATCACTAACCATCGAGTGGCTCGTGTGCTTGTCTGTGGACTAGTTACATACAAAAACATCATGTCAGTTTTTATCGCACCTATATCGGTAGAATTAATTGCACTTCGACCAGGCGCACCGTAGATATGGATAATATTAGCATATGTTCATACCGCGCGACGCAAACAACGTGATAGATAACTTCATGTGAATTACCACATCATATGATAATTAAAGGGAATACCGACTTCCAACGATCACTGGCCACGAAACTCTCCACCATTACGTGAAAATCCGCAACGGAACAAATACTTCAGCTTTTAGACAAGCTACCGATCATATAGACACAAGACATATACATCGCATATATTTTTAAATCAGTCTCAATAAGTCATGCAATCAAACTATTACATCGTCTTGATATACCAGCAGACGGGCCCCCTAACGGTCTGTGGTCGACGCCCCCAAAGTCGGCATCACGAGCGCAACTCAACCGTATAATTCCCACTGCGTCTAATCAATCTCACCGACCTATTAATTACATGACACGATACACAAACAAACATGTATGTATACAACTACTAGAATTAGTCACGTGTAGACATGAGCTAGTGATGTGATTACGCTAGACCGTCCACTTAGCCGTGGATTAGCGGTTTTAGTGCTAAATAATACGCTTATGGAACATTACGTCGCACGACACATTTATATTAAATTTAAGTAGGTACGTAGGTACTGTACATTTGCAGAAGATTAAATATATATGTATTAAAATATTTAATTATGTATTACGGACGTCAGGGAGCTTTTTTTTAACCGATTTCAAAAAAAGAGAAGGTTCTTAATTCGAATGTATATTTTTTTTATATAAAAAAAGTTAACGCTAGACAACAATCCTTCCTGATGGTAAGCGGTAATGTAGTCTAAGATGACGAACGCACTAACTTATAAAGCGTATTCATTCTCCTCTAGAAGACTCCGGTGCTGCCGTCGTTGTCACGTCGAAGGTTCCTTTATTTTAATTGTTTTGAAATATCGCAATAGGGCCGATATTTAAATACGTGTTATAGCTTGACAATCTATTCAGTAAAATTATCAATTAAAATTTTAACAAGGAATTCCTGGATTTCGAATGCAATTGAAATAAAACATCTCAAACTACCAAGACCGGAGTATAAACAACTATCAGACACAATCGTTTGCCCCGGGATTCGAAGCCGGAACTTTCACTTCGGTGGATGACTAACACCTGACCCACAGAATTGTCCGATATATTATAGTACTAAACTTACTTTCGTCAACGAAAGCAAAAGTATTGACTTTGGACGACGTTTTGGGGGATGTGCTGCTCGCGTCCGTAGGAGGTTACTTGATCACTAAATTCCCTACACGTGTCCCCTGGGTAGT
>DWPT01002942.1:0-15248 GCA_018251895.1 Agathymus mariae mariae | reverse complement strand
TTCTATAAATTATTCTATGGTTAGAAGGGTCCTAATGGTACTCAACAGTGGCAAACAGTGACTTGAATTGAACAGTGAATAACACTACAATCACTAAAGATGTTATCTAAGCAAGTAGCCGATGTAGGTTCAAAAAGTATATATTCTAAATTGAATGATTTAAACAAATTAATAATGAACCTTAAGCGAATTAAGAAATCTCCACGTTACGTCTGGCGAAGTAAGTGTGCGAGTACAAAAATAAATGTAAATGTACATTTACAAGCACAATGTATCAAATGTTGGGCGAAGAAATTAAGATAACATTGAAAACGACAAGAAAATATCTCAGCTACTTTTCTTCTTCATAATGTAGAGGTAAAATCTTCAAAATCTCGTTAGCTGCAATTGTTACAGTAAAGCAAACTTTAAATTCCATGTGTTAGGATTTCCTTTTGGGTGATATAATTTGAAGGGTAAAAAAGTGGGCGCCAACGCAATTAGGTCACTTACTTTGGCTTGAAGAGTGCCACTTGGAACAGGAGAGGTTTCACAATATTCTTAAACGTTTTGTCGTCTTCGAGAACATGGATATTAAATTATATACATTGATTTTAAGAACCACAAATAGAAAAAATTGTAAATTGATTAATATGGCACATGAACACCATATTCACTCTTTGAATTATTATCTCATTCTAGTCTGTGATTATTGTCTCTTTCTCTTTCTGTCTCTGTCTGTTAAAACTGGTATAGTTGTATGCAAATGCATCTCGTCGTCACGTTCCTATACAATCATTTTGTAACTGTATAAGTGTCTAACAGTAGTGTGAAATTTGTTAATTTATTATGCAAACCCGATTAATTTTTGGTGCAATCAATAGTCAAAAGGGTATTATACGAAATACGACTATTTTACAACATGAAAAAAGATTGATGGAAGCTACGGCCAATTGACTGTCTGGAATTTTTGTAATGTATGATAACCAAAAAGTAAGTCATCAATTTCCGATTATATCGAATGAATGTAATTATTTATCGATAACCATAAACAAATATGCAATTTGTGTTCAGAAGCCGATACGTCGTGCCGATTGGGACTCATTAGGGCTACGACTAATAAAATTTTATGTGTAATTTGCTTTCTATACAGCTCGTATCCACTCAAATGGAGGAAAATTGTACGACCTACAACAATCAGATAAGGTTTTGCCATGCATTTTTAGATTACCAGTGTTCCTTTCCTGTTTTAGTAATATTCTCTTCTACAGAAAATTATTTCTGAAGATCACAATTTTCTACTTTAACAAACTATGGTTTTTCAAGAAAAGATTTCTTGATTTTGATTTAGTATCGTTCAAGACTCACTAAACTCAATTATATCTGGATATTTACAACTCCCATTTTAATACACAAGGATTCGTCAGTCCCTAAACTTCTTTTAACACAAAATACTTACCTTTAATATGTTTTCCCTTTTTTTTAATTACCCTACGTCGTTAAGTCTCATAAGTTTAAATAGGTTATAAGTATGCATATGAGCGTGTGCCAGTATTTTCTAATTAAAACTTATTTTATGTGTGAGCATCGCTACAGTTAAAGTTTTCATAAGTTATAAACTCGTTTCAAGTTTTCTATAGTTGCGATACTTGTGATTAGAGCATAGATGTTGGAATTACTTGTAAAGAGTTAGGATTTAATCGTGTTCAACTTTTGATTACATATTTTGGGGTCCTAGATTTCCGAATAGAGCCGACATTTATGTGACATATATTTCATACACAAATAAAATATCTATACTACCTTATACACAGGGGATTTACGTGCGGTGATGTCTCCGAGCATTTCGAGTACGGTTGTAATGAATAATAAATAGGTGAAAAGGTGATGCACTGACGTCAACTGAAGGCTCAGAGGCTGTAAAGCCAAAATCAACAGGTGATGTTTAGTGGGTAGGTACCTAGATCTTTCGGAGTCCTGCATATTCAGCGCAATCGGCTGCGTTGTTATGCTTGAGTATCTCAGCCTAGGTAGCCTTTTCTTCTTGCTTGGCGATTACAACTGTAGATTTATATATTTCAGAACGATATAGGCTTTAACAAAGAAACATATCGTATTGGGTTTGATGATCCAACGACCCTGATAATCAACAATAAATAAACATTCAAAATACTGGAATGGAATACTGCTAGCGAAGGATTATTAATACAACAACTCGTATGTCACTATGATAATAAATATCTAGATGTATTTTTTTACACACCGCCACACTTCCAACAACGCGACAGTGTCGTTTATCAAGCGTCCGGTACAATCACTATTAACAACACGGAATAAATTAAAATAAAATTGAATAATTCTTAGTCGTTCTCCGTTTTGAATAATATGAGACTAAATTGTATATAACATGTAAATGTTATGTTTATCGTATATGAATCGTAGAATTGAATAGTAACAATCAAACGCAAGTTATAAATAATTATAAATTTTCTCGCCATCGCGTATCTTTGGATATCGGTATCTTTAATTTGATACATTATTTTATCCTATTCAGCCCGTTTTGAAAACATTTGTACCATAGTAAAAAAGAAACAAATACACTTTGTTTTAAAACTTGAAACCCAAACTTTACTATATTAATTCACACCTATGGTGGGCAACATCACAAAACAACAAACAAAACCAACCAAACGCTATTTGAATATAACGCCCGAATCTCGACCTATCAATTCTTATTTTCAATTGCAACCAAATTATTTACCCATCGTAATTGTTAATTTTTTGTTTACCCTATTTAATTGTTTTAAGAATCCTTTAGCATGTCCTAGTTTTGTTGATCAGGTTTTTGGCCTTTATGATTTTAAACTAATGTCATTACGGAATTTATACATTTTATAATGTAGCGGATACTGACGATACGATTTTTATTTTTTGCCAATATTTCGACCCAGTTGCATGGATCGTGGTTACGGCGAAACTGCGGTGGCCTTTAGATTTTCGAAATAAAACTTAAATTAACACTTTTGAAATATATTTAATGCATAGATTTGATCCCGTTACGATTTTATTACTCGTATATATTCATACATATTATTTTTATGTTTTTAATGGATCTTTATGTAAATAGTCAGCAAATGAGCAAATAGGTCATTGAATGATAAGAGTTTTCCGTCGCCTATTGACATCCATAACGTAATAACTAAAGGCATCATCACTGCGTTGCTTGTTACTCTCTTCGACACTGCAACCGAAACACGTAAAATCATATCACTGTTGATTCTAGCAAATGTGCTCCTCACTCTGCTAACTGGCGAGGCGGCTGGGCATTTCCCAGTCGCCTACCTGCGCGAGCTCCGCCGATCGGCTGCGCGCTCGGATAGATACTCGTAAGGAGGCGCGATCACCCAGCGATCTCCATAACCATTTTAACTAAGTGCGTTAGGAGAAACGAATCCCCCAATATTCCAAAATTTATATAGGGTGTTAGGTTTTCTATCTATTCTCCATACCTTATTATGCACATAGAGTTTGTATAATACTAGTTAACACTAATGTTACAGATAATAATAAAATAATCAATTCAGTTTTATCATGAACGTTTCATCAGTGTGACCGCAATCTAAAATTTGCTTCCCTCGAATGGGCGACACAGGACACAGGAGGTAAATTGGCTTCGGTGCTTTTATTCCGAGTCATTAATTTACAGTAAAGCTTCTAGAATGAATCTGTTGCCCGAATTAATTTCCCTTAATGCACTTTTTCTTAAATTTGCAAAGAGGTTATTATAACATTTTAATAGTAGAGTTTCCTGTATCTAATGAAATTATTTAAATATTATGTTTGTATGCTTTTTGTCCACATTAACTTCCAATTAAGCGAAATAATTTTGTATATTAAATTTCATTAAACGAACTTGTAACATAAGTTAAATTCCAAGAGAAAAATTAAAATGAAACAGTTTTTTTTTAGTAAAACTTTTCTGTGAATAAAACTAGATCAAGTTAACATAAAAAATGAATGCACTTGCTTTCAAAGAAGTAATTCATTAAACATTACATGAAAAACAACCCATTCAATCATAAAAAAGGTCAGAATTAATTTGACTCCTAGGTCGAAATGTTTTCCAAAAGGTAGTGGACCTAAAGAACTTGATAACGCAGGTTAGCAAAAGTATTTAACCGGAAGACATTAGAAAAGCGGTTAAGACCGGTTGAGGTGAATATTTAATCGCGCGAAGCATTTACTTAAATAACAAATTTTACTGACGTATTAAGAAACACCTAATGGGCAAAATTGTTTACATACCTGCCCATAAATTAAGTTTATTCAAATGTCTTTTTTATATTTTTTTACATGTGAACATATCTCATGATGCAAGAAACAGAAAGCATGGCTTTAACTCATTTTAAAATTACATTTTTTCGAGAATCCAACCATATGTAACTTATTAAAGGAAATTATTATTTTTATCTGCAGCTACCGACATTAAGTTGGAGACAATATTAAAGATTGTTTGGAGTTAGATTTTACATGTAAATAACAATAACTTAACTTAATAACTTTGTAAAATAACTGATATCGTCATCGTTTAAAGTAAGGGGCTCTAATCATCTTTGAGTTCAAGCCAAACTCCTCGGCTGAACATTGAGTAAGGCAATGGTGCGTTCCTCCCTATTACATACTGGGCTATATACCATACAATTAACCCTGGCATTGCTCGTAAATGATGGTACAAAACTATTGCAAATTTCCCTACTTTTACACCACAATAATGTTTAAGACAAAGACAGGGGAATTCGTCTTGCAAGTATTTTTTTCTTAAAGCATTAGGGGTCGTATTTCACTAAGAGAAATTTCATGTAACTATTATTTATTTGGAAAAGGGTTTTTATTACAGATGGGTTCTTCTCACTGATGTATTTCGAACGAATGATAAATACACAGGTATATATAAATGATACGGTATACTTATAAACTAATTTTTGAGAAAATAACCTTGTGGTTTTAACATCGGTTATTCGATGAAAGAGCCCAGTTTGAATCTTATATGCACATATTTTTTCCAATTGTGTGCACACAAGAAAGTAATCATTACTTGCATTAATGAAGTAAAATATCGTGAAGAAAACTTCACATTTTAGAGTTCTACACTATGCAAGGTGTGTAACGTCGGCAAATCCACAATTGACCTGCGTGAGGAACTATTTATAATCTTTAATTGTTGCCTAGTTATTCTCATGTTGTTAACAATGGTATACTCATGGTTTGTGATGCTGAAAATATAATAATATTGCAGTGAAATTTGTAAATAAGGCATTGACATAAATTCTCGCGACAAGCAGCATCACGGTTTTAACTAACAGACTTCGGATATATTTGTATCAGGATCTTTACAGTAACGTTACATCACGTTGGTTATTTTTAATAGCAGCTAATAAGTAGTAAGCTTCAGTAACTACCTATAAACATAGGGAAGTAGCGTAGCGTTAGTCAAATAATGGTAGGTAATCAAAATATAGCGGTCCCATAATCGCTGTGATGGTAAACATTTTAAAATAGTTAAAGTAAGAAAAAGCATCGGTAAAAACTAATCATCCGTACGTAAAAGCAAATTAAATCGATTAAAGATCCAATTAGAGCACGTCATTTCCTCACCACAAGTGGGGCATGGAAAACTCGCATTAAATATGTTGAGCAACGAATCAATCGGAACGTTAATTAATAACAAGAGTCACTTTCCCCGCACTCGCGTGACTGTCACGTTGTCACTTGACGTGTCATTTTGTGGCGCACTAATAAAAATGTTGAATTGCAATGGCTTGTAATCTATAATATGCCACAATGTTTTAATTAAGCAACACATGCAAGCGAATAATTCCAATTCAAAAACCAGTATTTGTGCATTCTTGATATTTTTTCTATTGAGTAAATGATTGTCTTACATATTAACTTGAATAGACTTTTTACCTACCCTCCATTTCTAAAATTTGTTAGTATTAATTGCTTTTGTAAGGTTCAGTTAACCAATAGATGATACATGTATGTCGGATTGACATTTGAAATTATAACAATGGTACACGAGGTTCCCAGCAGCAGTTTATAGCAGTAATACTTATACAATGATGCGATGAAGAATATATGAAATAAATAAAACCGAAGTGTATGACAAAGGGGCGAAAATCTTGAGACGTGTGAGAGCGCTTCACTGTATCTAGCTTAACTTGTGCCCCATTGTTCTGGTGTTCAACGTTATGAGTTATATGTGCTTAAAGTCGTGAAGGTACCATAAAGAATACATACATACTCGGTAACTATTGATGCGTAAGGAGTTCTGTCCACATTTCTGTCCAAGCCAGCATTTCTGCCTCTGGTACACGCCGTTGTTCAGTTAAGCAAACTGAATATTATGGTTTCATTCCTGCCTGCCTGTCGTTGTATAAGTAAAACTTGCAGTAAAATATGTCCTACGTGTTTCAGTTCGAAACTTAGAATTGGAAAGTCAATTCATAAGCCGATTTATGGTTTTTTAGCTATAATAACGTAGATTTTCTCATCATGCAGTTCATTTGTTTGTTTGATAATGTCTCTTGTCTCACAATTAAAACATAAAAAACTTCCCAGATGTAGAAAGAAACATTTATCTCTCATATAACCGACATCGAAATCTGAGACCTTATTTCTGGAGACAGGGTTAGTGACCCTACTAACCCTACTATCCTCTACTACCCTACTAACATACAATATTGTTAGAAATTGGTATAGGATTTCCGGAAAACCATTACTTACAAAGGTTATGAATACACCCTGGAGACTTCTTACAAGGCTTAACAAAACTATTTAATGATGGCAGCTGAGACGAACTCTTTAACGAGCTATTCGTAGGACGGAGTCAAAATATCGATCACGTTGAGTATTGTACGAAATACTCATTCCTTATGTTGACGAACTTTTACGATTGACACAAGCGATTGCAGCTCAGGCTAACCAAGTCATAAATACAATTGCTAAACAATCATGTCTAGACAAGTTTAAAATATTTGGCGAGTGGTGCGCGACGCCTATCCAGAATTCTAAGCGTTCCGGGTAGTGTAGTAGTGTTTAGGGTGAACGCATTGTCAATTATAAATACCACCCTCACGACAATTATTCATTTACTTATAATATTATTTTGTGCCACATGATAACCTTGGCAAAATTGCGTAACGTTGAGACGATGGCACCTATTGTCCTGACATCAAAGGCTGCAATGATACTATTTATTACTACTCTTTCTACAAGTTCTATAAGTGCTTCTGATTCAAGTTTCAAACTTAGTTTAACTAAGTCAACATCGGTTATACCACATAAGTTACATACTAGTATATATTTTTCATTAAATGCAACTGAGTTGCTTTTTAACGTCGCTCCCTCCAAGTATCTCAACTAATAACGCCGGCGTTCCTCGAGATACTTACGACTCGAGAGTTAATGTGCCGTAGATCTTTTCCATTCCGGAACCGCAATAATGGGGTCTTACCGTATTTGAGTGAGGATATAGGGGTACTATGTTACTGGTACTCTACCGCGTCGTTTGTAAGTCAATAAGGCTAGAATAATCGTTGTGTTCAAATACTGTACGTAGTTTTGTACGTAGAATTTAGAATCATATACATTACTAGTACATAGTTATGTTATGTCATACCTACCATTACCTTCCTTAATCAGTTTTCCAAGTGAACTTACTTGAAGAATTAACTAAATAGAAATAAGTACATTTTTTGTTATTTGTAGTGTAATGTTTATTGCGCATACAAAGTTTATTAAAACAGTAATGACATGTTTCACAATTATTTGCGTTGTTCTATAATTATGTAATTTACTCTTAGGTAGGTGTACCTAAAATTATTTTTAAACTCCATACGTTTGGAATTGTGTAATATTACATCTCCTCTCCATATCATAGTTTAAGTTTGTAGGAATGCTTACAAATTTAGCTAAAAACTACTTGTGTTTGTGACTCTGAGAAAAGACGACTTTATATATTTTATCTTTATGGCGTTATTTGAAGTACATCGTAACTGTCACTGGTACCGCGATAAACCTTTGATGTTTATATTTAAATTAAATAATATAATAGGATCTGTGGATACCTTTACTATTTGACATTTACAATGAAATATCACTAATTATTAATAATCAAGTTAAAGTTCCTACTAATGTTACGCTGAGTTAAACGAAATATCGACGATTTCAGTATAGCATCGGTAAAATTATTTACTGTGAATATTTCATACGACCGTTTTTATTGCCTTTACATTCACTCGGGTTACTTTTTAATATTATTTCATAATTGTGCTCCTATTAGGTATGACGTCGACTTCAATGCAGTTTTTTTTAAGGAAAGGTAACTCAGAAAGTAGACATTATTGCCGAATAAAATATCGTTTATATTGATTTAAAATTAAATAAGACAGAGATTTTTAAATTAAACAAGGCATACGGTATTATTTTTGATTTGTGTTCAATAGGTTAATTTAATCAAAACTTACGTAATCGGTAACTGACTATTGGATACATTATAGATTTTATATTAGACACGTTAATAATTCTTATCAAATATTGTTGGTCAAAATGGTAAATTATATGTGCCTGGGGGAACATTTTTACTTAAAGTTACTTAAATAATTAACATACGATGCTATCTCCTTTAGATAATTCTACCAGTCTGCGGCAAATTCGGGATGAAAAATGTATTAAATTTACATGATATACTCTATGTCCATCCGAAATAATGTGCATATAATAATAATTCATGGATGGTTCCGAAGTTTACTTGGCGCATATTCACAAAGTCACAAAATTCGCACTCTTTCTATATAATATTAGTATATACTTTGATGTAAAATTTTAACATTTTCCATTATGCTCATATTATGTATAGCAGAGCTCTATTTAGATATTCCCTAACTCCTAACACACTATACACACAACACATCCACAGAAACAAAATGAACATTTCTTAGAATAACGTTATTATCACAAAAGTGAAAAACAAAATAAATTCCAAAAATATATATTGGTTTAAAAAAAGTTTTTGACACATTAAGCCACCTTTTACTGGAAATAACCATGAAAATATTGCATAAACAGGTACAGCTTACAAACTTTTTTAATCTTATTTATAAGAAAGTTAAACATGAAAATATGAAAGTTCATCATTATCATCAGTCACTTATGGAGTTCCTCAAGGCTCTATTCTTGGTCCCTTATTTTTTTTGATTTACATAAACTTTGAAGATTAATATACCTGTTCGCAAAACTAAATAGGGGTCAAAACACAACGTATAACGCTCTAAATATATAAAAAATTACCTAAAACATAGTTTAGTTATTAGTTAGCATGCGTAAACCAAAAATATCACGGCTTAAGCTATTTTTATATCAATTTAAGTAACTAAGAAATTATTTTTATTCTTAGCATTCTCATTGTACCTACCTTTATTATAATATTCATCTAAGTTAATCTTATAAATGAATTTTTCACAACTTCGTAAAATAATAAAGTTCTATAAACCGATATATTTTCTTCCACATTCATAATTTTTTGACGAAATATTAGGCCTGATTGAGATATTACAATATTTATATGATCGAACAAATCTTACTTGCAAACTCAATGTCTAGTATTTATTACATAGCAGCGGGATGAACTTTTCTGTGCAGCAATTAATCCTCAACGCCATAAGCCGTCGAAATGGTATGAAAGCGATAACGTAACGAGTTTTTATAGCTCGGAGCATTAGTCGAATACAGACTATTATTTTCTTTTTTTTAATAACATTTTAATTTCTATTTTTTATATATAAAATATATTTCAAAAACGTATTAAAAAAAAAGACGAAATCTGCTTTTCCAATTTCTATACACTGAATATACATGGTATAAAATAAAGAATAATTGGTATATGACCAAGTGATATATATATTTTTATTATAATACTATCGGATGAATATTAAATATAATAACTTTTATGGCATACTCTAATACGAAATTGGCACAGACTTGGTCAAATGTGTTACAAAAAAACACTTACTTATGCTTTGTCTTGCTATAAAATTGCATTATGTTAATTATTTACAAATCTCAAGAACATATCGAGTATGTAATGAAGAAAAAGTTATTAGTGAATACATAGTAAAAAAATGCCGCGGCTCGAGATTGCCCGAATGCGTCGCATATTATATTGTCATCAACATATTTTCAGCTGTGTGTATTTTTAACTTGTAATGTTTGTTTGCATGGGTAAAATTTTTCAACTCAACAGTAATCCTTTACTGATTAAGTTAAAATTTTGCATACATGCTATGCTATGTATGACTATGTATATTTAGCTAAGTGACGTCTATATTAATCCAATATGTCGGACCGCCGAAGATGGCGGAGTATGTTTTTTCATGCACTGCCATGATTTGGGTATTAAATGGTGGGTTTTGCTGAGATGAATACGAAAAATAAAGTAACGTTAGACCAATCCAGCATGATGTCATCCCAAAGGACTATGTTTTATATAGTCCCCATTTTTTTAATGGTAATAGTCGACAAACGAGCGGACGAGCCATCTGATGGTAAGTGGTCACCGTCGCCCATGTACTTCGGCAAGACCAGAGGTATCACTGCTGCGTTGTCAGTCAGGAAATGAGAAGAATGGAAGAAAGAAAGAAAGTATTGGCTCTCAAGCCCCCCGCCGGAACACAACGAGTCGTTTGGCAGCTGACTCACGCAGGAGGGAATCAAGAGGGAGGACCATCATATGAACATCAAATGATAGGGCTTAAGGAGGAAAAAATTCACAATGGCAGAAAACAAGATGGAAGATGGATTTATTGAAGGGTTATAACTCGGCAAAGGTTAAGGGTAGTTTAGTGGTGCTCGGACAATTGTTGTAGGGACTGACAAGGGTCTTTCACGACCAGCTTTTACATCTTATAAATTATGTAATGTAATAAATTGATGGGTTTAATTTATTTTCTTCTTTTAACAGCATTTAGATACAAGCTTGTTTTTAAAAATTTTCTTTTGTTCATTTTATTCCATTCATATCCAAGCAATTATAATTTACTATCACAAGGGATGAAAGGTACGAAATAAATGTATATGTAAGACTTTCATTCGTAAGAATTATTGTCATCAGCTGTGAAAATGTTTGAACATGATAAGGTAACCTTCGCTAATTTCTTTGCGCATTGTTAGGAATATCTATTATTCGATATTGTCAAATGAACTTGAATGAATGAACTGCAAAGCATAAATCATTGTCACATTCAATTTCAATGTATTCTGAATTTTATTACACAAATTATTTATGAACCACACGAAATAATTTTGAGAACTAAATCTTTTATGTGCTCTTTACAAAACGATTACAATACATAAAGACGGTGTCAGAACTTATTTAATAGATACATAAAAATTACAAATTCAGGTCCACTGATTTGGAATAAATGGAGCGTTTCACGAAGATGTCCTTTATATTAACCATGAATAAATTGCAAATGACGAAATGTAATTTCACTTGCCGTAAACATATTGGTTGTAGGATTTACACAATATATAAGCCTACATTATGGTTCTTCTACATTATATTTTATAAGTACTTATTTTATATATGCCAGGTATGTAGAATACTATTGTTGTAGTATTTATGTTTTATTAAATTAGATGTATCTATAATCTTTTAGCCTGTAGCAATTTTGATCAACTCAGGTAGTTTTCACCACAGTTAGTTATGAAGCTATCATACAAGTGTGCAACATTCGTAATTTTCGGAAATTATATAGTCTAGATATAGTTACAGTGTTTTTGAATTACAAAAAGTATGTTAAAAAAATCTTTGACTTATTGTCACAAAACATATCATACAATAGCCCATTCACGTCATCTTGAACACCCACACCCACACTGAGGTGGCTGGTAACACGCTGCCTATGATGTTGTGACATACACGTGGCCAAATATTTTGTGTATGAATTAATAGTAAAAAAATAGATTTGTTCTATATTTTTGGTCTCAGTTTCTTATTTAGTGAAAGATATTCCAATTTTCCCTGTATATGATAACTGGCCGCGCTAATTGATGAGAATAAAATTGGTCTTGTTCTATCGGTTACGTTTGAATTACGTTGAAGCTCGATTTTTATTATTTATCAATCATATGAAAAACTTATATCAAAAACAGCAAATAAGCAGCAAGTTTAATTTCACAGTGTTCCGCTACACGATGCAGCAGCTGTACGGGTCCATTTGATTCGAATTATTGTGTTGCTTGTGTGCTTCTAACGCTACCACCCTTCATGTGATATCTAAGTCGGCGGGGAGTCAATACTGAAACATAAAAATCTGTTATAACTGTTTTAAATTAGCCTTTTTTAATATACAACATATCACATTTATCACATATTGGCTAATGCTGAATATGGGAAAGGAGCTCCTGATGGAGTCGGAGGTGTGTTGAAACGAACCGCTGCTAATCTTGTTAAGCGTAATGTAGCCATTTGCTAATTTTGTTACATTTATTAAATTATTGAAAGAAAGAGTTAGTATTACTGTCAATGACACAGTATCGGACTACGAAATATTCGAAAAAGATATGTTATTACTGTCTCATTATTGGTTTGAACCGATACAAGCCTCGTGCGGGCCACCAGGATCTACATCGTAACTGCTACTAGAGCACGACGCTCGTCATCTTAATTGAGGATTTTATTTGGTATTTTTATCACAAGTGCTGATCAAAAATTTCCTGTAAATTCAACTTCATCTTTCGTGCCATTGCCTATAAGATCACCTGCATTTTTGGCACTATCCGAATAAGACATTCCTGCTAAATTGCAGAGGAGCACCGTAAACCAAATATTACATTTCGATTGTTTTGCTTAGTTTCTTAAATATGATTATGAAGATAAAAGTATAAATTCCTAAGTTATTTAGTTAATAAAATGCTAAACATTTAAAAACCAGAAATCACTCGTGGACTGCGTATTTATTCCAATGTTACTAATAAAATATTTAGAGTATAAATATCTTAGAAAATATCGCTGCCTACTTACTTACACCACTAATTGTAACTTTCTACAGAACATCTGCTCTCCTTTAATTAATGGCGAATCCTGTCTCCGAACTCCTCCAATAATCTTTAGTTACGAAAAAATCTTGCGTTGACATCGGCTTCATTAACGAAGTCACCGTATACTTCGTAAAATAATACAATATATTATTTCTTTCGTATCTTCTGGCAGTAAGTATGAGGCACGTAATTACTTTTCACTTGTATGATAGTAATTATAGAGAGAAGTGATAGTCTAGTAATTTAAATCATATCTCTTAATTGTGAAAATGAACACGGGCGGCATTAACGACGTATTTTGGGTCACGAATCAAGCATAGATCCAATTATTAAACGGTTTTCCATTCAATATTTCTTTTGGCAAATATTTCTTCAAATAACCTCTCTAAAATAGGTACCGTAATACTCTACCTGTATTCAAAGTTCCTTGCCACAGTTCATCAGCAATACTTTTATTTCTCAAAAATATTACGTACCGGCTTAATTTGAATTTGCAGCAGCTAATTTTTGATGCAGTACGTGCGCGCTATTTCCATGCAAGTAACGGGATTGCTCAAGACTCGAGGCTCTAAGTGGTTCATATTTCACTGGTACGCTTTAAAAGTGAAGAGCGTTCGATCTTCATTAGCGAAGACGCTAGCGCCTAATTGCCAATATGCTGGCTAAGTGCTCCTATTTAGCCGCGGTGCTATTTCAATTAACAACACCAGGTTTTTGGCTGAATTATTTCATATTATTTTCTTTATACCCACGCCAGATTCTGAACATTTTATTTTAGTAAAAGCTTGTGACTGCTATTCGATGCAGATGGGCCATAATGGTTATTAGAGTCGAGATATGTAAAGGGTGTAGCAGTAGTACTAGGCTGTATTAAAGGTGTAATAAATTACATCGACTGTAGAATAACATATTGGCTATTTTATTTACTTATTTCGACTTTGCTTTTTTGCTTTGGTTAACACTAAAGTATTATATAGTGCAAGGAAAACGTGTCAATCACAGGAGTGTACATCGTTTAATTGTTAAAAGTTGGACATTATTAAATAACTTTTGTGTAATAAAATTTGTAATTTTGACTTTATCTCGGCCGGCAACGCGTCAGTGATGCCTATAGTGTTAAGGACATCCATGAACGGCAGTTACATGTGAACGAGTATATCCCTTATCGTTTGTCAGCTATTTCAATTAAAACAAGTTTATTTTCCTATGACTTCATTCTTTGGCTCCCACCTGTTTTCTTTGCTTGATATTCTCCTTTGAAGGGGAAATGGGACCTAAAAATACAAGTGCACGATTCTTTACGACATCGTAACAAACCAGGGCTTAGAACAGTAAATTGTTTTTCTGCCTGTAGGCGATTCGTTGAGTCTAGCGCTTGGGAAATATTGCGGAGTAGTGGATGCCTCTTCCACTAAGAGTATCTTTCGTCTTGTAAGGAGACATCTTCTTTAGTAAGCTCTGCAATTAATTAGAATCTTTTGTAAACCATTTATAAATCAATTATACTAGGGGTATATTTAGAGTTCGGTTCACACATGCGTGCCTCATGTCTCATGCCTGTGTGTCACGCCCAATTTTCTTCGTATCTAGTGAATGGAATAAGTTGTAATTTCGCACACAATGGGTAATGATACACGCTCGATAGTAAATAAATGAATTCTTATTTTGCGGCTAGGTATGCTGGAAAATTAGAAAAAAAAAATTACATTAATGAATTCTTTCACGTAACAAATTAAGAAGAAAAAAGATTTTTGTAGAGAATATAAAATATTTTATACTTTAAATGTATTTAAGAAAACAACACTAGCATACTTGCGAGCCTGATTCATTATTCAACCCTCAGCAAATAACACCATGTCATGTAGCGCGATTCTTCTTCCTTTCACGTTTTCTCTTTTTCTCTTTACAGTTTTCATCAAACATACATAAATATATAGTATATATGAGTAAAGTGAAAGACTCCGGGATCTCTAATGAATCGCAACCGGAGTCCTGAACACGTGCCCCGCCGGGCTCTGCTCGTGATGAGCCTTCGCTCATCCCCCATCGACCGATCCAACAACCAAACAACCAACGCTAGTCACATCATTAGCACATATTAGCGTATAGTTAAGCAATAACTAAATAAGCACAGTTACAATTTTTATACATTAACCTTTAAATAAGTA
>DWPT01002941.1:0-15249 GCA_018251895.1 Agathymus mariae mariae | reverse complement strand
GGGCGGAATTAAACTTTATGCACGAACCATTTATGCCTTCAAGCAATATTCATATTATTGGAAGTTGAGAAGATGGCTAATTCTGTGTTATTATGTAGGCCAAAGGGCCAAAACTATAGAAGCATTTTGTGTCAACTTGGATATAAATATTCGTGTGTGTTGCAAAAGAAAGCGAAATCTATTCAAGACCAATGTAGTCGTTGTGCGGATTGTTCTTGGTATGTTCGTCTCAATATACATTTGTATTTTTTATACCAGGAATACACTCACTACAGGATAACTTTAAACTTATGTTTGGTTAGTTCCAAATATATTTCTTTTTTAATATACAAATATGTATCTGGTAATTTTAGACCTTTGTCAAGTACACTATTGATGTTAATTAAATTGATGTGTTTGAACAAAGTGATTGCAACAAAGAAGTAAGAAGAAGCTATCTTAAGCAAACATGCGCACACACACATTAATGTAAACACACGTCAAAATAAAAAACATTATGATAGTGATAATTGCAGGCGCAATAATATTATAATACTTGAAAATATATACCAAAAATGTCTTGTATTGGAACACCAATTAACTGTGCTCACCGATTACTTTAAACTTTCAGTTTTTGCTTTACGCTCTTAAATGGACAAGTTACTTTTATGTAATTAACATAACATTGTAATTTTTAAACAAACCTCCAGTGGTTAATGTCAGTGATTATTGAATCACATAATAATGCTCGTAAATAACCTATTGCAAGTTCGCGGAGGTCAACGGAAGTAGGTAATATCGCGTCACCAGGAAATCAGTTCAGGAGTGGGCATTCTGTGGAGATATATGGTGTGTGATAAGTATTAATTTTTATGCGCCAGATATAGGAGATACAGTGAATTTCGGATATAACGACATTGAAAAGACCGCGTAATTTTGTCGTTATATCCTGGAGTCGTACCAGGCATAGGTAAAGATATACAGATACACACAGTTTAGTTACATTCATTCGTCGCTATAGAAAAATTGTCGCTATAGGCAAGGTCGTAATAAATGAAATCCACTGTACATCAAAGCGTCCGGCTTGAGCGAATTGTACGCCATCGATCGAGGAAAAATTCATAAGTATTGTAGTGCTTTGCTACCAGACGAACTCGTAGTCCAGCTGGAATCAATTCTGCCAGTCGATCGAAAGGTTCAGGTTCGATTCCCGGTCGGACAGACGTCTATGTGACAAATAAAAATTAGTTCTCAGGAAATCCTAGCAGGTGTGTAAGTGACCCGTTAGGTTGTCAGTCTGGTTGTTATCGTTATGTTACAATCGCTAAGACATCCGACACTCGAGTTGGTCACTAACGCCTTCATCGGCGGTGCGCCAGGTCTCCCAATTACCAGCCGAGAGCCATGAGCTAAACAGGATCGCTAATGGATTGAAGCCATTGTAAGGTTCATTGTATGTGAATTAATGATGCTGCGTGTGCTGCTCTCTATTGGATACATACCAGATAGTGACAAACGTTACATAGAATATGTTCGAATGCAACGGTTAAATTAGACAGTGTTAATAAAATTTGTTTTCACTCATCCGTGTTAGATTCTTTACTAAGAAATGTAATACAAAATTTTAAAGATACATTATTCGATATATTATAACCTTCGATAGATGTGAGATAACAATAACCAATATACTTGTATATATATATAATACTTGAAATCTGTATTTTTGTAAAAATAAAAGGAATACTTGACTGCAAAATCTTTGAATAGAGATAACTTACCCATCACGTATACGTGATTTACGTATACCCATGATAAACAGTTACAGGTAATACAAAAATGCTCCTACATCGAGTGTTAATATTTAACTTATTGCCCGTACAAATAAATGCTCTTGATTCTCATATATTCAAATCGAAGCTTGGTTATGGTCATCGACAAAACCACGCATTTATTGTATGATACGGATTTTTAATCACTTAGTTTATTATCAAAGTAATTATATAGTAAAATCTAATTCATAACTATGCATATAATATTGCATGCCTGATGCCTAATAAAGTTATTATTATTAGTTCAATTAAATAACAAATATGAAAATCATAAAAAAACAATATGTTCATTCACTTTAACGAAGATTTTTCTTTTTTGATGCCGGCTAGAAAGGTTTTTGGTAGACATTCAAGTAACCGACTGATCTTAACCTTAGTTGTCACATTGAAGATTCTAAGAAAATGATATATTATTTACATATACTATATTATTTACATTCAGTTGGGTAAATTTTTAGTGCTCAATACGATTTTCATACAAAAATTATCAAAATTCCACATCATATGTAATAGCAATATAACACGTAGAGTAATACAACAAAAATAATTATTAAATGAAGATTTTAAAACTTAAATTTTCCAAATTTAAAATGATACAGTTTTATACCCATTGTCCCGTTTCTCTGATCACTCGCGATGCTTTTATTTTAAAATCAAAGTTAGGTACATGATGATACGGAGCACGTGGAACACTAACAACTGATTTCTGTTTCCCATTGAACGTTTGATTAACGCAGTAATTATACAAAACAAAGCCATAGTGAAATACCTCATTAATATTCAGTAACCACGCTGTCGATAGATGTCGCTCGTTGTACAAATAAAGGAACTGTACGACATGTAACTGGTGTTAATGTACATTAGAACGACCGTACAATCAATACCGCTACATTTATTTTAGTTTAGTCTATAATATTACACGTGTGAATATTTTGGAATTTCGTTACTATTGTTTTCATCTTGCGATTTGTGGGCTTTACATAATGAAATGTTAATAATAACGAATACTTTGATTTGGTGGTGGTAAATGATAAAATATGTTTTCAACCGAAATCACCAAGATCTCTACACTGATTTTCAGTGTTATATTTCTGCTGAAGAGTGACTTGTAACATTGACTTGGACAATTAGTGCATTTCAATTTTAAGTTAAACATTATCTTCTCTTAAGTTTCAATAAAAAAAATTATATTTAATTACTTATTTTATGCTATTGATATTTGTGGTCATTATTATAGTTTTTTTTAAAATATAAAACAATTAACCGGTCCCGACTTCATACGGGTTTAACAATTTATTATTATACATATACACTTCATATATATGGCCTGTGTCCATCTGAAATAATGTATCTTTAAAGTAGTTAAATTATTTTTCATAATGTGCCTTCATTCCGGAGATTACTTTTCGCATATACACAACTTCACCAAATTCGCGCTCTCTCTCTTTATAATATTAGTATAGATTCTTCTGTACTTGTGTTTGTCACTGAACTTCTAAACGGCTGGACAATTTTTTTTCGGTGTGTCAAAGTGATCCCTGGATGCTTTGGATTCACAATGGACACCGGTAGAAAAAAATGACACTTACGATATATTGAAAATTTTGATATAGAAAAAATCGGTGAACGCACTTATAGCAGGCAAGCCAACGTTCGGACCAGGACATCGCTATATCGTACATATAAATTAAAAATATATATTTGTAAATCGATATGACTTCCGTATCACTTATACAGTCAATACAATTCGATTAATCGTGCTTAAGATTCGATTTCAATAATTTACGCTAAATCCATAGCCATGATTTATTGTCCAGAATCGATTCTTAACCATCGTATTTTTCCAGGGGTCATGTACGACGGTAGGGAACGGTTGATGGCGGATGCGGAGATGGTTCTCAAGTCGGTTGGCGGCAGAATCGCCAACGTGAACAACTCTTCAGCGAAGACTTTCATTACGTACAGACGTGCGCACGTCGGGGCTCCGTGCAATGCACTCGTCGTCGTGGACATATGCGTCATTGTCACCAGCAGGGGGGAGACGCCACCGCATGCTTTTTGCATGATCGCCAAGAACCTTAATAAAGGTAAATATAAATATATTATTACTACAAAGAAAAGATTGACCACCTAATGGGAAAATATACTACAAACAAAGAATAACGTTAAATCCGTCAATCAGTATTAGTCTAATTATAAAAACCAAAACGGTTAAAAATATCTTGTTCATTAGTTAGACTTGTATGTCCTGTCTGAGTTAAAAGGGTTTTGGCAAATATATATATACTAATAGCCCACCCGTGAATGGCAGACGTCAGAATGTTCTTATTAAGATTTCCTCAAGTTGATTTTTATTAAAGAATAGTTTGATAATCGTTTGGGACCGGAGATACTACTTTATGTCAGCATCGGTTCCTCGTACTCTCGTAGAAGGCTACATACATCAGACACATTCTACATTTAGGGGCCGCAACCAAAATATCTTCGTAACATAATTGTACACAGCAATTTAATAAATATTTGAATTAATTCTAAGCTACCAAACGTATGACTAATATTATGACACGAAATATTATGAACATTATTAATATGTGGTAGAATTGTTTAGTTAGATGAAAAGCTGTAAATATAATTAATATTAATTGACACCTTTTTTTTTTTCATTAATTGTATCTCATGTTTATATTACAGTTACTACATTTTGTTAACTTGTATGACATTTTGTACCATTCTTATTCGCATAGCCTAATGAATATCATTAATAGGTAGGTGCCACTATCACTTTATCCTGCGATAAAGCGAATCAATTTTCAAATAGTATCCAATACCATCTAACTTATTATATAGACTGTGCACTCAATATATTTCAATAACTTCAACGATAATTACTCTACTACTTCACCATGCACGTTAACTATTGGGAGATAAAATTATTATTTAGTTTGAACTCAAAACGATGTTGAGTATGCGGTTATATCAGTAATAACAGTGATAGAATAAGTTCTTTTAAATTGCAGGGTTAATGGGTAGCGATGTGTTTCTCTGCTACAAGAAGTCAATGAACCGCCCGCCGCTAATAGCTTATAAACCAGAAGTACTTTTTAGGTAAGTATTGTAACAATATAATACGGTATTCTGTAGTGAATACAATTTTCTTAGATTTAGTACCGTGTTAATACACGCTAATGCTGTTAAACTGTTATGATTGTATATTTAAAGACAATCTCAAAGTTCCCAAAAAGTATTTAACACATTCATTTACACGAGCTGTTCGTTTTGTTTTCACCTTTTTTCCTTAATAATAGAAGCGCTGTGGTGCTCCGTTCTCTGATGTTGGAAGAAACGCAAACACTGTATATTAATTACATCAACGCCGTAGTATTATTACATTACAAAATAATATTACAAAAAGATAAAAAATTCAAGTACGGGTGATATGTAGAATGTTGCAACATATTCATCCGAAACGCTTTCACGCGATTGATGCTTCGTTCCGAGCGACCTTTCTCATGGTTGCGACTAGTCGCATTTTACAAATAAAATTGTATCAAAATGAAATGCTAAAAAATATTCTTTCTGGGCCCTTTTAGAGACATACGATTTCACACGGTCATAAATTCATTTGTATCATGTTATGTACACGATAGACAAATGAAGAGCGCTTGCATTATTGATTCATGAGGGAATAAATTTTTAAATTCACACTGTTCTAACGAACCACTTTCAATGTCTCATTCACTAATTAACATCATAAAAAAGTAAAAAGGAAATTCTACTGCGTTTAATGTTTATGTACCTTTAAATAAAATGAAGGTAGTAGTAGACAGAGAAAATTTGATACTAAAATTTGTATTAAAACTGCCTTATCATCTTGATAGTCATCTTTTTTATTCTAAGAAACTAATTAAAAATGTACATAAAATTCACCAACCAGAAAACAAATACCTCGCGTTGTCGCAATATCTTGAAGTTCTTGATTCATGAAGGTGATCAACTATACACATTTAGGTACATGAATAAATTTAGTCTGCAATTTTAATACTGCAATTAATTTTCATATTGCTTATGTGGCACGTACATAGCTACTAATTTATCAAGAAATTATTTTGTGTCGTCTCTACGTTCGCTAAATGGGCGCAATTGACGTGTACATAATGAAAAGTATAAAGTTCATTGATATGAAAGTCAAACAATCAATGTTTAACGAAACGAATCGACTACGCGTTTTATCTATGCCCAGTTTTATGAGACTTGATATACATTGATATGAAAATTACGTAACTCCTTATCGCACACACAATATATGTAATTAGTGTAATCAATATGTTGGTGATAATGTACTACCTGTATCAGATATTAAGTCACTTTTGAGACATCATTTTATTGCAAATATTGATCGTGTTACAATGGATATGCGCCAGAGGCGTGTTTAAGACGGACTGCCTGTGAGTGTGGAGCGCAGATTCAGACGCGTCTCGGATAACATAGTATTAATGTCGTTAAAAATAAAGCGATGACGTCATTGGAATTCCTTGTATTGTAAAAAGTAGTTATAATAAAAAGTACTAGTAAATATCAGATATCTATTCTACCTTTCTTCTCTAAAGTTCTAAAACTTATCATCTATCAACAACTCTCTAGTTTATCTTCCTCATCTGTACTCTCTTCTCTTCATGCAGGGTTTCGTTCAGGCCATTGTACAGTCACTGCAATCCTTGAAAGTAACTCAAAATATCCGTATGGCAATGGATAACAAATACCTCACATTGGTAATCCTATTAGACTTTGCGGGCGTACCTCAGGGTAGCGTCTTCTACCCTTTATTGTTTTCTGTCAGCAATGTACCTCATATAATTATCATCTTTACGCAGACGATTTGCAACTGTATCGCCATTTCATGGAGACAATTGTCGCAATGAACTTCGATATGATCTGGGTCAGGAAGTGGTCTAGATCTTTTGAACTCCTTATAAATACTGCTAAATCAGAGGCCTCTAGTTATTGATAGCAAATACCATCGTAGCCGATGAAATTTACCATCACTATCTTCAACAATGATGGTATTACTATAACTTACACAGCGAAGAACTGAAAGCATAAAGTAATGAAGAGAGTGCACATCGTTGATGTCAGCAAGGTTCACATTTCTTTGCATTCGCTGAGAAGACTTCAAAATGTCTTGCTCTTCAAGTCTAAAATTTAACTCGCTCACGCCATAATCCAACCTGTAATTATAGACAGCCGATGCCTTTTCTAGATGTCACTGACGAGCTCCTAAATAAACTTGAGCGCTTGCAAAACTTGTCTATTCGCTTTATCTGCGGACGTAAAAAAGTTAAATCGAACTTATTTCAAGTCTATTAGAATCCTTTGAAATTTTGTGACGCTACACGTAATATATTACTATAATGGTAACAAGAATGCAATGAATACAAAATGCGAAACATTTTTGGCAATTCCCCTAAATATTTCAACCGCTTGGCAGAGTTTTTGCTACGAAAACAAAACTGACGCAAGAAACTTTATAACTACAAACATAATCTTGTTTGTTTTTTTTTTCACAATTTAGTAGATACCTATTTATATCAAATCTAAGCCAATTTTTTATTCGTTTACATTATGATTGTTTATTTATTAATAATTGTTTATTGACAATAAAACTGCAAAGAGACCAAATCTGTGAATTCAATGTATTTTAAAAAGTTTAATGTAGTCTTGAGTTTATCATTAATATGTATAAAGGTTAAAACATTTATTTTTGTAGATTTTGTCTGCGTCTTGCTATTTGATTTGTAGTTACTCAAGTGGATGCAACAATACTTTTATATAAGACATTATATTATAATATTGGCATATAACTTACAATAGGAGTCAATACATAGGATACCATTGCGTATAAAGCGATAGAATAGGATGACAAATAAATTTATTCAAAGTTTATTAGACAAAAGTAACCATTGTTTCCAGCGATTATTTCTAAGCGTAAGTAATAGATCTCATAAAACCGAGGTTCAACCAATTTAACGGTAAATCATTGCTTAAGTAAAACCTTATTATTGTTCCTTGGCAACGTTGGTCTTTCGGCTATCGTCTTATAAACGAGTAGAACAACTCTATATGCTTCCAATTCTACAGCGTGCATCAACGCATAACGCGTCGACGCAGCGGTCGTGCTTAGAAATACGACTATGGGACCGGAACACACACACGTACAATAGCAGCACAGGAAGCTAGTATTCTAAAAGAGAATAAAAATATTTAATTCACAGTGATAAGATGTAATTTTTATGATGGCAGAAAATGCACATTTATATTGGTAAAATAAAAAGGTCAATGTTCGGGTGACTTAAAAAAAAAAATAACAAATAGCCGATATAAATAAAATTGGTTTTAATAGTTTCTTAACATATACCGATCGGATGGTGATGGTTTGGTTTCTGCAACCAGATATCCCTTGACGGAGAGACGTAGCTTAGCGTTCCCGACGTCTGTGCCGCTGTTCTGTTTGCCGATGGGCGCCACCCTGGAGCTGTGGCCGAACAATGCGGCCGCGCCGAAGCCCGTGTTCTCCACTTTTGTCCTTACCGTCGCTGACGCTACCGATAAGGTACGACATTGTGTTGCAATAAAGACATCGTACATGGAGAAGTTTAGTTAAAATACAAACACTGAAAAAAAAACTCAGGTACAAAGGTATTAAGAAATTGTCTTTGACGGTGATTTACTGGAGGGATAAATACATAATAATTTAATGTGTTTAAAAGCTATACAGTAACCTGTTTTAAGGCACGAGCCGTGAAAATTTATGGAATGGTTTTATAATAAGGTTGTTTTTAGCCATTTTAACGTAAGTATTGAATAAAAATTATTACCATGATAATGTTAACCTAGTTAGTACCGTATGAAAGCTAGTGCATCATAGCTTTCGAATTTTAAACGTGGGCCACGACTTCATTAGGGTACTTAGTTTATAACCATATTTTATAATAGCCGTGAAGTTTCCAGACAGGTCAGATTTGTATTTTATGTTTACAGGTATACGGTTCGGCGGTAACGTTCTACGAGTCGTATCCGCACACGCAAATAACGGAGACGCAAGCGGAATTGCTTGGGTGGCGGATCGGCGCGTCGCACGCAACGCACGGTCTGCACGCTAACAAGTGCGTGTGCCTGTTGTCGCGATGGCCCTTCAGTGACACGTTTGAACGGTGGCTGCTATATATATTGGTGGGTTGTTTATAATATGATGTAGACGTGAGTTCGCTCAACCAAAGACATTGGTGATCTCAAATCAGTGTCAATATATGTGTTGATAAAGTGTCCAAAAGATACTTCATCATAAAGGACAACTGGATAAAGAATAAGTTAGAACCTTTAGGCCGAGACGAATCAGTCGCGGCGAATATATAATTATTAATATTGAACGAGTTAACGTCGTACATTATCTGTCAGCACCTTTGAGCATCGTCGAGCGCCGCGCGCGGGAGTTATTTGTAATTTAATTCAGTGCACACACAATTGTCGTCCGCGCCGCGTGTACTCTAGCTACAGATTATTCATTAATAAGTTCTTAACAATAAAGTGGTTTTAAGTATATCGTTAGCATTTAATTGACGAAATCCTACAAATAGATTATTTTATTATTTCGATATATTGTCTATTAAAAAACAAATTTAATTACACCTATCTGCGTGAAGACATCAAAACTATTTAATTGTATATTTTTTTTGCAGGAAATGTCATGGAGTAAAGAGCCATTAACTATACCTATAGAAAGATATATCGTTCATTTGTTAGAAGAAGTGCCTTTTCCCGAACCGAGGATATTACTACAGGTAAATAAATACCTTCTAATTTTATATGTTTGTATATAACAGTACCCAGAGTAAGAAGTTGAGTTGGCCCCGGCTGCTCCGATAATACCGCACGTCCGCATCGAACAGTGTAACGGGCCATTGGGACATAATATTGGGTGTAATGTACGCTAAAGTTGTTAGGAATCGCTATTATAGCAATAAAATTGCCTGTTGTACTCTTGATTAAGTATATATAGAGGTGCTATCCATATATATACTGTAGTTCAGACCAATTTTAGGATATTTTGACATCGATTTTCCGTTCATACCCATTCTTTGCTTAATAATAGGACAAAGTTTTCAATTAGTAATATTTTTTTTAATTACGTAAATCTAATGTTAATTTGATATTTTTCTAGATTTAAGGTATTTATTAACTTGAAAAACAAATACCTTTTGTATGTAGTTATCGCCCACGAATCCCCACGACCGAGTGATAGTAACGAGACGTGACGACCAGCCGCTGGTGCGCAGTGGCGCCGGCTTCCGCCAGCTTTTACTCAACCTGGCGCCTGACAACTGTTTATTGCTGCTGGCGCTTGCGATCACCGAACAGAAGATACTCATACACTCGCTGAGGTGCGTACCGACTACAGTGCAATTGCCCAGAATCTTGATCATTTTTTATAATAATTGAAACTGCTCCTTGCTCGACACTGCTTAAAAAATATTTTCAGTTCACATAATTTTTGTGTAAAATAAAAATAAAAAAACTAATTCCGCATTCCGTTTTAATTACCTAAAAACGGGTTTCACCTTTATTTTCTTCTAATACCGTTTTGGAAAGTGCATTGTCACGTAAGAAAAAATCTGTGCAATAGACTCCTTTGCAAATCATTTAGAAACAATACAATTGCTCATTAGATTATATCCTAACCGAAGCGAAACTAACATCAGATCTGATAGTTTGCGTCTTTGTCATTTATGTATTGCAGTACATCGGACATAAACTTTCACATGCTCCTTAAACATTTCTATGAACATGCGTTTTAACTTCATTCACTTCTACTTCTATATATACACTGAACATGTCCTTTCATGTTAATCTCCCTACTACAACATGATGTGAAGAGCATCGAGTTGACAATTATTGAATAGAAAAGTAATGTAACAATTAACCCAATATAAATCGAAATTCGATAAAACTTTACTTATATTCAACAACAACAAGGAGTCTTGTGGTGGGGAAGATCTGCGTCTCGTCCTTTTTACTTCATATATACCGTTATATTCACTACCATTGTGAACCAATTGAGAACTCAAGCAAAGCTATATGAGCATGTGTGTCAGTTCTCACACATGAATTCGGTTCTGTCAAATAGCACTCGACCACTTGTTAGTATAATTGGGGTGTATTTTTCACAGGCCCGACACGCTCACGGCGGTGTCGGAAGCCGTATCGAGCCTTTTGTTTCCATTCAAATGGCAATGTCCGTACATACCTCTGTGTCCGTTGGGTAAGTTAATCGTAAATGTTTATTTTGAATAATATATTCTGTTGCTGAATATATTATTTGATGTAATAATAATAAATTAATACGAAACGAAAGCAATAGAAACGATTTTCATATAAGCAACAGAATGTACTTTAAATCGACAAATTAGTTTATATCACTGTACATATAAGGTATATATCACTTACCTGTATTCGTCTCGGAACTCTTCGTTACAGAATGCTATTTGTCGTTAAGTCCGCCTATTGTAACAGTAAAGGATAAATAAATAAATATGTTGCCGATACCAGTGAACAGTTATCAATGTTTTTTTTGTCAATATGTCGTCAGGTTTAGCGGAAGTTCTGCACGCGCCGTTGCCCTACTTGATCGGCGTTGACTCGAGATTCTTCGACCTCTACGAACCCCCGCCGGACGTCACTTGCGTCGATCTAGATACCAATAATATTACCGTGAGTAATTGAGTTTAATACATAAATAGATTGTTGATTAGGATCGGCAAAATGGCAGTGGTAGTGGTAGTGGTGCAACACTGGTGACATCAAACTCCATGCGTGCGGAACGGTGGCCCCAACTCGCGTGTTATTGACTCCAGCAATGCAACCGAAACGTGTAAAAAAACACATTTGAATTTAGAAGGATTGTGTCAGCCAGTTAACTGTAGCGCTCCTTATGTTACAGACAGTTATTTAACATTTACAAAAACATTAATTGATTTAAAGTATATTATTATTCAATAAAACATTAATGTTGTCTGATTTCAATGTTATTAATGCCGCAATTGCCGCAACACTGTATTCTGTGTTATCGCTATAAGTTATTGCAACATCTAAATAGAATATTTATAGGCAATTAATAAGACTGTATTTTAAACAAAGTTATCCCGATTGAATTGTTAAGTGGAACTACAATATTTGTAGATTTGTGAATCCCAACGTCATATATCCCTGAAGCTATTGCCAAAACGTCAAGCGAGGAGTCTGCGGCAGACATTGGAGCACCTGTTCGCTGAAATACGACCGGGGATGTTGGGTGAGTTAGTAAGATAAACAAACTTGGATATTAAAAGTATCATTATCATTTCATCTTTCACTACAGATGTGACTTACATTTTTTATATATAAATTGATTGGGTATAGCCACAAGCAACCAAGTGATTCAGATTTATCTTCATATTACTTCAAAATTTCTACTTACAGCGATTCCTGCGATGTAGCCCTTGATTGTTAAATTATTTTTCGAATTTTGAAAATTTAAAATTTGTTTCAAGTAGTAAATTGATCAAAATGCGATTCAAGACCATTTAAAAATATATATTTCCTTCACAATAACTTCTGTGAATTCTATTTTTTTTAAACAACATCTGCAGAAATAATTATTAGGAATAATCGTATTTCACTTAAATACAACGTTAAACATTTATACATATGTTTTGATGTTACTTGCAATCAACTCAATACAAAAACAGTGTGTTGTGTGTGTTGAACAGGATCCATGTCTTTTGTTGTCACTCACTTTGATATTAAAATATAATCAAAAAAATAATATACGTGCAAAAATTAAATTTTTCGCATTAAATTAAATGAATCAGAAACCGTAATTAAAATTTTATTAATATTTTGGTTACGCTCAAAATTATACATTATTTAGTGAAATGCTAACTTAGTTTTGTATCTAAGTGAATTAATAAACATTTTATGTCAAGGTAAATTGTATGCGTAAATGTTACCTTTTACTCATTATGCTTTCAAAACATAGGATAATATATAATATAAATGTGAATTACCGCAAAAGGTGTCGTTGATATCAACTGATGTTTATTTTCACAGCTTCACCGGTCCACCGTTCTAGTGAAAATAAATATAACGGAGAACCTACTACAAGTTTAGATAGAGATTTTCAAAAGAGAAAGAAAGAGGTATGGCCATGTGTTTATGAACATCACTAACAAGACAATTCTTTAATTTGTGAAAGTTCACACCATCCGTATCACAAATGGTGTATGTTTATTTATCTTTTATTGAAAAGATCTATAAGGAGTTTCGGCTTTTGGGCATTTCCTGCCAGTCAAGGCAGGGAAAGAAACATTTAGAAATACTTTGTAACACACTACAAATATTCACACATAAATGAACAAGGACAGACCCATACGTGATCAATATGTTTACTGATAGTATCAATTTGTTTTACTTATATTCCAGCAAGCCTTGGAGTTAAAGATCCAAGAGGCCTTTTTGCGCTTCATGGCAGTCACGCTACAAGGATATCGAAGCTACCTTATTCCTATTACGAAAGCGCCCACCATTGGTACCACAGATCCACATGCCCTGTTTCATATGGACGCGTTTCTTAGATCCAGAGATAAGGTCAGTGTGCCGGTTTGTAACCGGTTAATACCGGTTAACGTCATACTCATTCACCCGCAGTAGCACGTACATTAACATTTGACTTAATAAGTTACTGTATTTAATAAGAATTGTTATATTTAAATTATATACTTTAAAATTAATATAATAATCTATTATAATATAACAGTTATTTTTAGTTGCGGTTTTCGAAGTCAACGTCAATTCAATAATCTGTTACATTTCATTTGCGATCATTATAAATATAATACATTAGTACGGTCCAGCTGTGGCTCACTGGCTGATTTATATGAAAATTCTTTCTCGAACTCTGTTTTGGGGCGAATGAACCAAGATATAGCAAATGGAATTATGTGTAAATACATACATAGTGTACACAATGGCAAATTACAATAAAATTCACTTAATAAGACCTTGAGAGACCCTAGCAGATGCTTATGTTTTATTTTTAGAGTCAACTTTGCAACTCATAATTATCGCACTGTTGGGCTCGTGTCTACTTTCACATTGAGAGAAGTTTCTGAGTATTGTAAAAATATAAAACTGGTAACTTTGATTCCTGTATTGCAGACGCAACAACGTTTCTTCGCGCTGATGATGCGCACACAAATGTTCACGAGGTTCATTGAGGAGCGGTCGTTCGTTTGCGATGCGGACCAAGGGCTAACGTTCTTCGATGAGTGCATCGAACGTGTGACCCACGACGGGCCACTGCTGGCCATGGACCCTGCGCACTCCTCCGAGAGAACTGTATTCGTGCTACCGCCCGACCCGCCGGATCCTGGTGAGACATGACTACAATTAAACTGGGTTGATTTTGAACAAAATAGTATACGTCAAATTAGCAAATCTTATAAAAATAAACAATTCAAAAAATAATAAATAATTAATTCCTGTTTAATTTTTTTTTGTCTAATAGAGTCTAATTTACTAGACTTATTTTAATGTTACTAATATAAATTTATCAATAATATGACTACCCTTATTCTTTAGCTGCTACCACTCCGTCCCAGTACTGGTAATTGGGCATAACTGAATTACTAACAAATGTTGTAGATATGTTCAGTAGTTCAAATTGGGAATGAGCTCAAACAGAATTTATTTGATTTCTTCTATGCCTTTTAACAAAAACTGCCTTATGTAACCAATGTAATTAAATATTTAACATGTCATAATCATCACCCCATAAGGACTCCCCTATTGGGTTGGGAAATCTTCTCAAATTGAGAAACATTAAGGGTATAATAGCCCGTCACGATAGCCCAGTGTGGGACGCTTAAAGGCTTTAAACGTACTTTTAAAAATATACATACATACTAAATAAAACACAAACCAGTCTACCGATAACTAACAAGATTCATAACATTTAAAAGCATCTAAGATGACAAAAAAATCAGAATCGAAGCGACATAACAAAATATAATATGGTCACTATGACCGTTGCAGAGGCGACGTACACATATGAGAAGTTCACGTTGGACGCCGCGCTAGTGTCGCGGTGCGGTCAAACCACGCGCAGTGCGGTGCGCGCGCTGCCCGCGGCCGCGCTCGCGTCGGCTGAGTCGCTCGCGGACGCATCGCCCATGGCGCGACGTACCAAGCAGGAGATCGCCGCTGCGCAGAGGTACGAACAACTGTTGCAAGGTTTTTTATACGTACAGTTTTGTACACGCTTTATGTTTTTAGGATCCATCCATCCATCCATCAGCCTTTGGAGGTCCACTGTTGGACATAGGCCTCCCCTAACTTGCGCCACTCTGACCGG